>JAWQFY010000427.1:0-31852 GCA_037055185.1 Capillidium rhysosporum | reverse complement strand
TTTGTATTTATAAAATTATTAAAAATTATTAAAAAAGTTTGGTTAGCGAGCACTCGCTAATGTCTGTAAGTGTATATAATATTTTAAAGTTTTAAATAAATATAAATATTAAGTAAAATAAAATAAAATAATTAATTTAAGTTAAAATTCTTTATCATTTATTTACTATATTTTTTTAAAAGCTAGCAGTTTATATACTTATAAAAATTATAAATTAAAATAATAAAAATATATTAAAAAAATAAGAAAAATTAGTTTTTATAAAGTAATAATATTTTATTATAAAATAAACTAATAAATTAATTTTATTATAGTAATAAACTTATTTAAATAAAGTAAAAATAAAAATTATACTAAGATAAAAAGTAAAACTATATATTATTATTATTAATTAATAATATTTGTAAACTTTTTAAATATTTATAAATAAAAAAGTAGCTACTTTTAAAGTAATTGAATTTAACTTTTTTAAAGCAGTTTTTTATAATTTTTTTAATTCTAATAGTTTTAATACTAAGGTAATAAATTGCATTTTTAATATTTTAATTCTAAATTTATTTATAAAAAGATTAAAAAATAATTTAATATTTAAGATAATATTATTTTTAATAATTATATTTACTACTTTAAAATTACTACTAGTAAAATTATTAAAATAAAAATTAATATTTTTTTAAATATTTAAACTAATTTATAAATTTAACTTTTTAATAAATTTAGTATTACTAGCTCTAATATAATTTAACTTAGCTTAATAAAGCTTTTAAATACTTTAACTTTAAAAAAATAGCTTACTTTATTAAAAACTACTCTAAAAAGCCCTAATTATATCTAGTTTTTTATTTAAAATTTAATATATATATATATATATTTATAAAAATAAAAAATAATAATTTACAAGTTAATATATAATAATATAATATTAATAAGCTTATATTAACTATTAATAGCAATATTTAACTTATTATACTAAAAAATAAAAGTATATATATAATGCTTTTTACATTATTTTACTAATAATAATAAATATTATATATTTATATAAAAACTTTAATAAAGATTAGTTTAAATTTATTAAAAAAAATTATTTAAAAAAACTTTATTAGTAAAAAAATTGCATTTATTAAATAATATAATAAATAAATTAATAATATAACTAATTTAAATTTTTTACTTTTTAAAACTATTTTTATATTTAATAATAAATACTAACTACTAATAAATTTTTTAATTCTACTATATATTAGCTTTTTTCTAAAAATAAATAAATAATATTACTAAAACTTAATATAAATATAAAAAACTTAAACTATAATTAATTTTTATTATTTAATTTATTAAATAAAAACTATAAATAGTTTTTTTTAATTAATAAATCTATAATTAACTTTTTTAAAATTTATAATTTTAATATTAACTTAGTATATATTAAAAAGCTTTAAAGTTAAAGTTAAATAAATTATTAAAAATTAATAAAAACTAAATTTATTATTATAAAATAAATTATATATAATGAATTTTTTACTAAATTTTTTTATTAATATATAGCTACTAAAAAAATAAATATCCTTTACTTAATAAAATCAAGTTTTATTAAAGCTTAAACTATAGTATATAACTGGATTTTTACAAATTTTATAATAATTGTTTTAATAAAATTAAATTTTAATAATTTTTTTATACTGTCTAATTATAAAAGCTAATTAAAAAGAATATTTTACTATTTTTATTTAAATTAATTATTAAATTTAGTTTTTTAGTAAGATTTTTTCTAGTTTTATAAACTTAAATATAAAACTAATTTATAAAAAAAGTAAAACTACTAATTTAATAAACTATTATTTAATTTTATTATTAAATATTTATAGTAAAATATATAATAAATTAGTAGCTAAAAGGCTAGCAAATTATAATAATATATATATATTTTAATATTAATTTAAATTTACTAAAAAGTATAATATTTTTAAAAATATAATAAAAATTAGCAGCTGCTTTAAACTAGTTAAAATAAGTAAAAAAAATAGCAAATTATTATTATTTAATTAAAAAAAAGTATATAATTAAGTAAATTATATTTTTTAAAGTATAACATTATTTTGATATAATTTTTTTAACTAAATAGTAAAATATTTTAGTATTTTAATTAATAAGTTTAGCAATTATATTAAAATAATAAATAATATAATATAATATTTAAAATTAAGAAAAAGTTATTAAACTAGTTTAATAAAAATTTATCTATTTTTAAATAAATATTGCTTATTAATATATTTGCTTTTTAATATTATAATATATACTATATATTACTTTTTTACTAAATTTTTACTTAGCTTAAATTTATAAAATATTAACTAGTTAGCTTTAAAGTAGCTTAAAAATAATTTTATATATAAAATTATAACTAAAAAAAATTAAATAAGAATATATAAGTAATAAATATATATATATTTAATATATTTTTTTAGGTAAAATGTAGTATAGCTTTCTAACTTTTTAACATTTATATTAATAGCTTTACTATATTTATTTAGTTTAAATATTTAAAAAAAATGCAATTTTTTATTTAGTTTTTAGTTTAATTTTTTTATTACTTTCTACTTTATTAAAAAAAAATTCCTTTTTTATATAATATTTAATACTTTTAAATAACTATTTTAAAACTTATAAACTATAATAATATTATAATTTATATAAATTTATTATATATATATCTATTTAATAATTTTTTAATAAAATAATATTAGTAATTTACATTTTATTTAAGTTAATATTATAAAAATAAGTAGTTTTTTATTAATATAAATATATAAAATAATGGTATAAATTTAAGTTAATTTATAATTAACTAAAAAATTAATAATAATTATAAAAATTAAAAATATTTAACTAATATTAAAATAATAAATTTAAAATATAATTTACTACTAAGCATTAAACTAATAAGCTTTTAATAATACTTTTACTTTATTAAATAAACATTTCAAACTATTTACCTACTTTTTAATTAGCTACAATTTATTTAAAAGTGTTTACAACTTAATATTTAAAAAAGTATTTAAAATTAAATCTAATAAAAATTAAAAAAATGATAATATAAATAATAAATTAGCTATAAGTAAAAAAAACAAGATTAAAAAGGCAAAAAATTTAAAAAAACTTAGTTGACTAAAGTAGTTATTAGTTATAATATTATTTTAAATAATTTTTAATATTATTATTTTAGTTTTTATTAACTTTTAATTAGTTTAGAATATAACTTTTTTAAGATATTTAAAAAAAAATATTATAGCTATTATTTTAAAACTTAAAATATAGTAAATTACTAAGTAGAAAAATAATTAAAAAAAGCTAAGCAAAAAAAGAAATATTAGAAAAAAGAAAAAAAAAAACTAAAAAATTTTAATATAATTATTGATAAAACTAATTTTATTAGAATTAAACTATTTAATCTAATTATTATATTTGGTAAAATAACAACTTAAAGTTTTCACTTAGCTTAGGCTTTAATATTAATAAATAATAGTTTTATCTAGCTATATATATTAAATAACAAACTTAAAAATATTTATTTTATATTATTTTAATATTCAACTTTATATTTTATCTACTTATAATTTTTTAAAAGTTATATATAAACTAATTTAAATAATATTGTTTATATATACCTAATAGCTATAATATATTCTTTAATCATCTTAAATATACATTATAATAGTTAGTATTAGTAGCTAATATTTATTTTTCCCTTATAATCTCTAATTTTAATATTATATATCCTTATATTTATGCCATATTAATATGTTAAAAAATTATATCATATATATGTTTCTATCTGTTGTGACTAACCTAGAAATATATATATTTTATGTTCTATACATTACATAATATAATAATTAATATTTATAATCTTTATATTATAAATTATTATAATTTCATTATATTATCTTATTTATGTTTAAATATATATTAATTAAACCTTGAATTAGGTAAATATTGCTTTTGAAAGTAATATACCACTGTGTGGCATGTATGCTGTTTTTAAAATTTAAAACCCAAATAGCTTTTAATATAATATATTGAAATTTTATTTTTATGCAAAGGAAATTTAATTTGATATTAGTACTATATATTTCAATATATATAATTTTTCATTTTGATTTTGAAGATATGAATTGGCTAATTCCAAAAATAGTCAATTGTGTATGTAGGTCAGAGTTTATATAATAATAATAAAATACTTAAACTTTAGCTTGGTTAGAATCTAAGAAAAGAGTAAAAGGAAAGATCATATATTAGAGGAAGTACCATAGGAAGATGAGACCGAAAGCGATCACACTACCTAAGATAACTGTATCTCTACGTCTACGCATACCGATCCTATTTAAAAGCCCATTGATTCCTGGTACAATTTCTAATAATTCCAAAATAAATCAATTTAGAAAAAAAGGTAGATATGGGAGGATTACGTGAAACTCTAGTTATCCTTGTGTTTGAGCTATTGATAGATCTACCCTGTTCTTCCAACTCTTGTTGTAATTCGAAAGCTTGGCTATTGAAGTTATGAATTAGAAATACTTTAAGTAAAATATTACTTCAAAGAGTCATCCAGCATATTATGTGAAGAATCTATTTTAGACCTTTCGTTCAAGAAGTAAGCAGCTTCATCCTGACCTATCTTTTTACTTGTAGTCAAATTAGATTTACCACTAAATAATAGTTAAAATATATTAGTTCATTTATCTTTTAAATTGCTATAATACCCGGTCAATAATTCGTTTCTACTACTTGATTCCGAATTCCTAACCTATACAAAAAACAAAAAGTTAAGCTATTTTGTAAGGATTAAAGGAAGTAGTGAAAATGAAAGGTTTACCTGCCAACTTTTAAATTCCTTTTCCAATTTATTGTATTTTTGTCTATATTTAACTAAGACCATACTTTTGTTTATAACCCAGGTTTGATCCGGTTGAAGCACCGATATTTCTTCTAAAGTTTCTAGCTTACGTCGTGTCTACACATATATATTAAAAAAAGAAAATATAAACAGTTAGTAAAGAAAAATATAGCTAATATTTTTTAGACTTACGAATTGTAGCTTTTGCTCGAGTTGACTATATACTTCTTCTACCTCTAAATTATTTGAAAAGTTACTTTCATCTTGGGTTGTTGAAGTAGCTACCGAATTTGATAGTTGGTTTAAAAGTTTGGAATCCTGCTCAGCTTGTACGAAGTCTTTACGTAGTTCAGCTATTAGATTATTAAATTCGGCTTTACTGTCGGTTTCATTCATCTTAAATATTAGTATTTCTTTATAGTTGGTTTTTAAAATCTAATTTATAATATATAAACCTATACTAATATGTTGATGTTATTTATTTAGCTTAGTCGGAGTTATATTAACTGGTTTGATTAGCTTTTTATTGAAGATTTCAAGCTTAATTCTCAGATCGGTCACTTAAAAAACAATTTAAAATTTAATTGGAGTATAACAATTTAAGTAAAAGTTGGATGGCTATTGTTAAATTTTATACGTCACTGCTGTTCTTTATAAATAAAACATATCTTGTCATTAAAAAGAAGAATCTATAATTTGTATAAGTAAACTGGAAAACTTAAATTTATATAACTTTAAAGAAGCTTCTTATTAAATACCTTATTTTTGTTTCCAGCCATAGCTAAATCTGATAATAAATAAAATTAAAGTAGCAAGATGTCCACCTCAACAACTTCGTTTAAAAGTCAAGATATGGTTGATTTCCTTTACATCTTACAGGACAATATAGTCTCCGAAATCTGTAAGTTGGAAGGTATAGATGTGGACAAATTCGTCACCGATATCTGGGAGAACGAAGGACACAACGGTAAGTTAATGGTACTAGAAGGAGGGAAAGTATTCGATCGAGCTGGGATAACTTTATCGGTGGTGAAAGATAACTTATCAGAGAAACGTCGTGAACAGTTAGCTACAAGAGGTTATGACTTATTTCAAGGTAAACTACCTTATGTAGCTACCGGTCTATCGTTAGTATTTCATCCGAGTAACCCGTACTGCCCTACGGTACATCTGAACTACAGGTACTTTGAAGTGGATGTTGGAAATGACAAAAAAGTGTGGTGGTTTGGTGGTGGTAGTGATCTTACACCAAGTTATCTATTTGAAGAGGATGCAAAAAATTTCCATACGGTCATCAAACAAAGTTTAGATAGGTTTAGTTTAGAACTGTATCCAGAGTTTAAGGAGACATGTGATAAATATTTCTATTTACCTCACCGTAAAGAGCATAGAGGTATAGGTGGTATATTCTTCGACGACCTTTTAAGCTTAGATATTAAAAACAAAGATAAATCTAAAGTTGATGACCCTAACCGAATCTTTGAATTGGTTAAAAGTTGTGCCAACAGTTTTATTCCCTCTTACTTCCCTATTGTAGCTAAAAGACTAGAAACTCCTTACCAGAAAAATAATAAGGATTGGCAGTTGAACAGACGTGGTAGATATGTTGAATTTAATTTAGTTTACGATAGAGGCACTCATTTCGGTTTACAAGTTCCAGGTATTAGAGTAGAAAATATTCTTATATCAATGCCACCTTTAGCTAATTGGAAATTCAATGTTGTACCGGAGAAAGACTCTCATGAAGAAAGAACTATACAGGAACTTAAGAAAACTAAGGATTGGGTTAATTGTAATTAAAATTTTGTTTTTAAATATATTATGTTTCCATATATCTTGATGTTATAAATATATGTTTCATTAATATCATTTGAAATTATGATAAAGCGCATATGTGTTATTGTGATAAATAAAGGTTGATTTTTTAGTAAAATTTATGTTTTTAAAATATTGATGAATTTTATTTATATAAAAGAGTGTGATAGGTATTTAAAAAAATTAATTATCTACATTAGTGTGTTTTATTTATTATACTAATGTTTATTTGTGCTGACTTTAAGCTTTACATGAAGATGAGCAAAAAGTAACTAGGTTCTTAGTTTTTTTAACTTGCTTAAAGCTATAGTTACAAGGATAACTTATATGCTATTAATGCCAAGTAGGTTTAAAAATTAGTAAATATAATTTATAAAGTTTTTTTTTAATAAATTTAAATATACTATGAAGTATAAATGCCAAGGCAGTCTTGCAACATCTGTAGTTTTTAATTATATGCTTCTTACTATATATAAAAATTATTAGTAGATGTAGCTAGCTAATTAACTTTATTAAATTTTAGTGCCACATTTAGTATATATTCTTATATTTCCTAAATGAAAACTCTTTTTCTAATTTTACTTAACATCTTATTTATATTTATAGATAATAATAAATATATATATAATAAGCTATATAAGTTAAAAATTGTAAAATATTTTTTTTAAATGAAAGATATATTTATTATTTTAAGTAAAGAAATTTTATATATAATTATTTTAAATATAATACTAATATGTTATTTTTATTATTAGAGTTATTTAACTATTATTTTTTAATTATTTAAACAGTTTAAGTTTTAGTTAGTATTTTTATACTAAATTTGACTTTTAAATTAAATTACTATATATTTTATTTTAATTTTAACTACTTATATTTAATATAAAATAATGTTAACTATAATAAAATATATAACTTTAAACTTTTTATTTAAATTTTTAAACTGTTTTTTAAATTTAATTTAATTTAAGCTATTTTTAAACTTAGCTGTATAAATTTAGTAAAATAATATATAATAAATAAATTAATATAAAAATAAAAGATATACTAATAAAAAAAGTATAATTAAAAGCAATATTTTTTTAAAATTAGTAAAGCTAAATAAAATATATATATATATTTAAAACTTTTATTTTATAAGCATTTTAAATAAAATTTTAGTTATAAAAAAATAAAAATACAATTTCACTTTTTTTTAAATAAGTAATTACTAAGTATATTTATTTATAATATATAAAAAATATAATATATAATTAAATTAAAATTAAAAAACTTAATTAAAACTACTATAAACTTTTTATTATCTTTATTTTACTTTATTTCTTAAATTATTATATTTATTTATTTATTTTATATTAACTAACTTTATATATATATATATTTAAATATAATTTTTAAAACTTTTTTATATTTTTTACTTAGCTTTATTAAATTATTTTCTTATTTAAATTAGATTTTTTTTGTTTTTAATTTTTTTAGCATTTTATTAGTTATTTTTTATTTTATAATAACTTTTTTTACTAAAAACTTCTTTAATTTTTATTTTAATTATTTTAGCTTATATTTTTTAGCTAGTTTATTATTTTTATTATATGTTTTTAACTTGCTTTATATATATATTATTTACTTATTTTTTATTATTTTTTTACACTTACTTTATATTAAAATTCCTTTTTTAATTAGCTTAATTTATTTTTTAAAAAAGCTATTTTTTTTCTTTAATAGTTTTAAAAAAAATTAAACTAGCAATATTAAAAAGATATTCAAATATTAGTATTTACTTTTTTTTTCTTTAATTTTAATTAAATAGGCTTAAATATTAATATTAAAAATAAAACTTTAAATTAAAGCTTTTTAATTTTTAAAAACTAAAGATAAAAATAATAATTAAAAATAATTAAAAAAGTTATAAGAAAAAAGTTAAAAAATTAGAATATTAAAATGAAATTACTAATACTTTAACTTAAAATAAAGTAAAAATATATAATATATAGCTAAAATTAAAATCTATTTTAAAATAGCTATTAAAAGTTATAAGATATAATATTATTTTAATAAAAATATTTATTATTAATAAAGGTAAAATATAGTATTTTTAAGTAATATTTAAAGTAAAATTTTAAAAGTTTAAAGCTAAATAATTACTTTAAATAATTTAAAGTTAACTATAATTAAAAGAATAATAATTACTTAAAAGTATTTAAAGTTATTTTTTTTATAATATTATATATTATAAAATATTATATAGCTTTATAAAACTATTAAAGTTATAAAATATTAGTAATGCAAGTTTAAAAAACTTACAAATAGCTATAAAAAGTATTTTAATATGATAGCTAGAGTTTATTATTTATAGCTTTTATTTATAAAGTATAAATTTAAATATATATATTTATATATTTATTTAAAAAACTAAAATTAAAGATATTTATATATTACTAAAAATATTTTATAGTTTATAAATATAAACTAAAACTTTTCTACAATTAATTAATTAATTTAAAAATATGTTTTTTACAACTATATAAAAATAGTGTATTATAGCTAAATTAATATTTTAAAATATATTATCCTTATTTTTTAATTAAATTTGTTATAAATTATATATATAGTTATTTATTTATTTATTTTTTAATTAAATTTATCTTTTTAGTAAATTTATTATTTATTGTATATTTTTATTTTAATTACAAATTAAGTAAAATTAGTATTATTAATTTTTATACTTTTATAATTACTATATTTAAATATTATAGCTTAATTAAATAAAACACTATTATTTATATTATTTAATTTAAAGTGATCTTGAAATATATTTTATTAAAATTATGTTTTTGGTAATAAATTATTTTTTAGCTTTTTATAATTTTCTATTATACTCTTAAATAATATATTTTATATTATAACTTTTTTTAATATAAGGCTAATAAAAAATTAATAGACTATGTTAAACTAATAGCTGTGTTTTATTTAAAAACAGTATATTTTAATTTTATATAAAAAATAAGTTTTTAAAAGTTGATAAGAGCATATTAAAATTTTAGATACCTTTTAAGCTATAAAATTTTAGCTATATATTTTTATTTTAATATGATTTAATCAAAAATGTTATATGAATTTGTCAAGACTCCTATTAACTAAACAGATATTGAACAGCTATAGAAACTCTCTCCATGTAAAGATGCACTCCTAAATTTATTGGCTATTTATAGACACTCTAACTTTAACACAGTTTATATGACTAATAATAACTCATCCATTATCTACTACTTTTAAATATACTAATAACCACATATTGCTCCTGTAAAGCTTTTAATACCTTTTTATTGGTAATGTTAAACAGCTTTACAATAAGAAATAAGCTTGACAGTTAATACATCTCAAATTCTAAAAACAAGAATTGGCAGGATTCGATCTTTGCTCAAAATAAAATTTTAAGTTTGAATCCAGATTTAGAAACATTCTCTACAAAAATGCGATTTTGATAAAATAAAATTTGGTAAGTTTTCGAAAAAATGTATAAATAGTCCTCACTTCTAATTTTTTCTTATATTAAAGAAATGGCAGTAACGGGAGAATTTGTTATTGGTATCTTGGGTAAAACTTAAAGAGATGAAAACTTTAACTAAAATGCATATTTCAAAGCTTTACAGGGAGCTTTTCATGAGCACAAAGTAATAATCGATAAAATTAGTCAAGGAAGATTCAAAGTTTTGCTAGTGAAAACGGAAACCGAATTGAACTCTGTAGATGCTTTAATTCTACCTGGTGGTGAATCAACAGCTATGGCTTTAATAGCTGAACGTAATAACTTTTTAGAACCTTTGAGAAATTTCGTTAGAACAAAACCTTGTTGGGTAATTTAGATTATCTAATTCAAATTGATCGAAATAATAGGGGACCTGTGCTGGGTTGATTTTATTAGCTCATTTAGCTGATAAGGCTAAGAAAGGAGGTCAAGAGTTATTGGGCGGGTTAGATATTGCAGTAAATAGAAATCAATTTGGAACACAATTAGAATCTTTTGAAAAACCTATTTCAACTCCTTGTCTATCCAATCCAATTCTTCCTTTTAACTGTCTATTCATTAGAGCGCCCGTTATTACAAAACTTTTAAACAATAATGTAGAAGTTTTAGCTAAAGTTGAACAACCTGATTTTACTTTGAGAGATAATTCAGGCCAGAAATTGAGTACCTTTATCGTTGCTGTTAAACAAAATCATATATTAGGAACTTCATTTCATCCGGAGCTTACAGGGGATTATAGATGGCATGAATATTTTTTAAATTTAATTAGTGAATTTTACCAAACATAATATATTTGTATTAAAAATTATGAAACTGAATAGTCATTTTTTTACTAAATTGTTACAATTGGAAATTAACTTTCTAACTAGAGTATCTTCATCCATTTTTAAAACGTTAACCAAATAATTTAGAATTTCTAATATTAAATCATCATGATTACCATTAGTGCAATCACTTTTAACTAGTAGGCTATCTAAAGGTAAATTTAATAAGACTTTATCAAAGTGCTTGTTTCTAAAGTTTACTAGTTTTGAAAAACTGAAATATACATCTGAAGCATTAAATGCGATATTTCTGCTTTTTAGTACTTTTAGTTGCCTACTTGAGAGTTTGCATGAATTTAATACTAGTTTGAGACTTTCCGATGAACCTGAAAACGAATGTAACACTAGCTTAGGAGGGAATAATAAGTATTTCTTAGTAGTATCACTATTTTCTTTTAAAATATCTGATTTTATCGTTTGTAATATCTCTACCACGGAATTTATTGAGCTTCCATAATGTATTTATACTACTTTATTAGAGTTTGCAGCAAGTTGTAATTGTAGTGAAAATAAATCAATTTACTTCTCAAAATCCCATGCTTGTTTAGTATTTGGGTCTGTTGCAACTTTGTCCAATCCTATTCCCCTACCATATTACTATCATCTAATATTAAATAATCAATGAATTTATTTATCCAACAAGGAATCTTTATATCCGTATTTGTAATAAACTTTTCAAAGTTAATATTATCATTAAAATTTACCGAATCCTTGGAAATTCTTTCTACTTCTAAGTAATTGGAGTTCAAAAACCAAGGATGTATACCATAACTTGAGATAAATTTTGAATCTATTGAATTCAAACTATTAGCTTTTTCCCATTTGGATACTTGAGAGGATTGTAATATTAATTTACTTACTTTTGTTGGTTTAAGTGGTTGCACTATTATATGACAGTGGGCATCATGTAAATTTCCTAGGGCGCTTTTATTTATATCACTAAAATCGCTTGGTATATTTTATTAAGGCTAAGTTATTAAAGAAAAACATTTGAACTATCTGACATTCAAAAAAAAAGTTGTAGAAGTTTATGTAAAAGCAAAACTAGAGTTAAAATTGTACATTTTGCCCTGACTGGGGGCGTAGTTTCGTGAGTAACTACGTAGCCACCTAGCTAGGATAAGCAGGTTCAATACCCACGTGGGTATCCCATCGCTGCTTTTTTCCTTTTTTCTCATCTCTTCATTCGTTCGTCTCATTTCGGTTCAATTTCTTAAAAAGAATTAGTCCGCAGTATCCATTTCTCACTTCTCTTATGCTTCATGAATTTCTATAAATTCAGCACTCGAGTCATCAGGCTCCCAAAAAATAGATAAATAAAATTATACATAAGTTTTTTTTTCAAATATCGGAAATTATGGCTGCCAATTATTGGGAATCGACGCAATAGTAAATTTAGATCTATATAAATATATTAATAAATTAAATTTTTAATAGTAAACATTTCTTAGTAGATGATCCTTATTCCCATTCAGAAGTACGATATGATTTAAAAAGGATTAATAAGGACGATCTAATACTATTACATGCCTATTTTGCTACTTGTAATTTACTAAATCAATAAAAAAAATCTAATTAGATATTCTATATTAAGTATTGTCTAAGATAGGCAAACAGTTGCCGATAAGACAAAAACTTATAGCAACTTCAACAGTCTATTTCAAACGATTTTATCTAAGGTAAGCATATATATATAATCTCTGTTTAGTTTTTTTAGGAACAGTTTTTCTAAAACAGAGCCGTTTTTGGTACTTATTACTTGCATGTATATTGCTAGTAAAATTGATGAGCATTCTTATCACTTGACACATGTATTAAATGAATCGATAAATGTTTTAAAAGGTAAAGTATTAAATTTATTTAATATTTATATGTGTTCAGCTTGTGATCCAAGAATTTCCATACAGTATGAGGAGGCTGATATAGCTAAATTCGAATTTTACCTACTAGAGACTTTAAATTGTAGATTGACTGTTTTTCATCCTTACTTTCCGTTTGCTGAGTACATAATATATTTTTAATGATGTTTACTTAATTTTTAGATATGTTGAGAAACACTTGAAATCTGTTTTAAAGGACCCTGCCCAACAACAAGCTTGGTAAATTATTTATAACATTTTGACGTATTTAACATTTTATAGGAATATAATAAATGATTGTTTTAGATTTGATATAATATTAAGTTATCCACCACATATAATTGCAGTAACTGCTATATATTTATGTCTAGCGCAAAATTATGAAGCCCGTGGCCGTATAAAAAATATAGTAGATGATCGAAGTGATAAACAATCTCATCCTAATTATTTAAAATCTTTCTTCTTGAATTCTGATATAGATTTTGAACAGGTAAACTGCTATAAACTTCTTCTACTTAGAATATTGCTAATTATGCTTAGGTTTTAGCAGTATCACAAAAATTGTTGAACTATTATGAACTTTGGCAACGTAAAGGAATAAGGGAAAGCAACATGTTAAATACGCTTAAATTTCTACATGAACCTAATAGCTCCGAGCCTAACAATTTGCTACAAAAAAATCACCAATACGTTCGGCATCTTCAAAAACATGTTCAAAATAATTAGTTTCCAATAATTAATAGTTGTTTCAAGCTTAACTTTAACAGATGTAGTAATATAATAACTTATTAAACCTAAAATGGGTTAAAACTGATATGCTTAATAAATACATGTTTTATTTATATAAATACTATAAGTCTAGTAATAACTATAATTTTATAATCAAATTTTATTTTGTTGGAAATGCTAATTAAGCTCTAGTTTTGTTTTATAAAGTTATAAAATCTCATAATTTTAAGTTGTAAAGCAAGGTTAACATAGAGTATATCATATATCCTTTTAATATTAATTAAGAAATTATATATTTTAATTTATATGCTTTAGCAATTTAAATTTAAATTAAGCAACTAAGTAGCATTGTATTTAATCTAATAAAGCTAAAAACTTTAAAAAAACATACCACTTTTTCTTATAGTAAATTTTTATATTAAAATAAGTTATTGTTTCTGTAAACTTTTATATTTTAAATAAAATTTCAAAATCTAATATTAAAACTAAAAGTCATTTTTATATTAGTTAGAATAATTTTCTATTCTAATTATTTTATTTTTTTAATTTTTATAAGCTAATAGGTTTAAGTTTAGGTTTTTATTGTTTTTTTTAAATAAGTTTATATATTAGCTATAAGCTTTAGGCTTATTTAATTAAAACTAAAAGAAGTAAAAAAGAAATTATTATTATTTGCAAACTATTAGTAAATAAAATAAGCTTAATAAATAAAAATGATTTAAAAACAAAAATTTTAAAAACTTAACTTTTTTTTAAAGTTACCTTAAAGTGAAATAAAGTATAGTTTTAATCTAAAATATAACAAAAAGAAAAAAATAAACAGTAAAAAGATAAAAAGTAGTAAAAGAAGTAGTAGAAAATAAAATAGTAATATAATAGTAATAAGCTAATTAGATAATATATACTATTATAATAAGAATAAAAATAAGGATAAGGATAAGGATTAAAAAAAATAGAAAATTATAAATTAAATAGCAAGGTAGCTAAGTTAGATAAAAATAATACTTTACTAAAAAATTTTAAAAATAACTTTAAACTAATGCTGGAAAATAGCTAGATAAAAAAAGGCAGTATATTAAAAACTTAATTAAAATTGTACAAAAAATACAATTTAAGTTATAAATAGCATTTATTTTTTATAGCTTACTTTTAAATAAAATACTATTATTATAAATTATTTAAATTAAAATGTAAATTTAAAAAATAAAAAATATAAAAAATATAAAAAATATAAAAAATATAAAAATAAATATAAAGTAGTTAAAAGTAAAAAGTAAAAAAGCTTTATTATAAAATATATATATAAATTTACTAAATTATATTTTATTAAATTTAACTAAAAGTATAAAGTAAATAAATTTATAATTAGATATTATTTTAAAAATAAATTAAGCTATTAATAAATTATATATATAAATTTAATATTATAAAAAACTTTAAATAAAAGTATATATATATTATAAAACTATATTTAAGCTATTTAGTAAAATACATCTTAATAAAAAAACATAATTTTAGTTTTATTATAATATTTTATAAAATATAAATAATTTAAAATATTAAAAAAAGTTAATAACCTTTTAGCTAAATATAACTTTTAAAAAATTATTACTTAGTTATATTTAATTATATATTATTTTATTGCTATAATAAAATTATTAATATTAATATTTATTAAAATATAAGCTTTTATTAATATAAAAATAAGCATATAATTAAATAATAAATAAATATTATATATTAAAGTTTAAGCCATATATTAATATTTTACTAAAGTTTTAGTATATTATAACATTTAGTCTTTAGTATAATACTAGTAGCAATTTTTACATTATGCAAAACAAAATACTATAATGTAGAGGTAGTAGCAAATATAAGCATTTGTATAAAAAAGTTAATAAATGGCAATAAAGTAAAATTATCTTTATTATCAATTATAATAATAATAAATATAAATGTTTAGTAAGTAATATAAACAAGCAAGATTAGTAGATATTTTGCAGCAAAATCAATATGCATTTATAAGTAGTTTAGATTATAGGTAGCAATAGCCACAAGGACTATAAACTATTTAATAGCAAAAAAGCAACTAAATCTAATGTATAGGATTTATAAGAGGAGATAAAGATATTTGCAATTTTGAATGGCCTCTACATTTCTAATAGAATAAAAAAATAAAAATAAAAACCAAATAAAAATGTTTTACTATAATGTAGCAATGTTAGCTTTGTAAATAATTTGGTATATTTGAAGTAATTCTACAAAAATTTGAGTTGTCAGCTGTTACAATTTGATATACATTGATAAAGTAAAGTTTTTTATTAATTAGTACTGGCAGCTATACTAGACTTATTTTTAGATACTGAACTTATAAGTTTTTGAGTAAAAATAACAGAATAAAGAATAATTTTTTATTTAAAATTTTGATTAAATTGTCAAATTTTGTTATTAAAGTTGTTAAAATAAATTTATGTAATTTTGTCATTTGAAATAAAAGAAAAAATAATAAAAATTAAATAAGCTTAGAAAAAGATAGTAAAAAAATGATGAAAACAATCATTAAGTCAGCAATTTATAAAATTGCTAAATAATAGAACATTATATATATATTTATAATGCTATTATAATAATATACTTTAAAAAATAATAAATAATAACTAAAAAAATATTTAAATAATATATTAATAATTTATTTATAATATTATTAATACTATTTTAAAAGTTTTATATTATTTAAATAACTTTTTATATTAAATTTAAGTAAAAATTAAGTATTCTAGTTTAATATTACTTTAAAATCTTAAAAATATACTAAAATAATAATATATAAAAATATGAATTAGTTTATTTAAAAAAATATATTAGTAATTTTTTTATAAAAGCATAAAGTAAACCTAAAAATAAAGTAAATAGTTTATATTATAGGCTATAAATTAAGTAAGCCTATAATAAAATATTATTTTAGCAAATTAAGTTATTAATAAATTTACTTTTAATAAGAAAAATACAATTTTAGCTTAATTTTATAATAAAGTTAAAAAATTAGCATTAATGTAATATTAAAATAATGAGTATTTAAATCTAATATATTAGCTAAAATTATAAAATTATAAGTTAAAATATAGTATATTTAAAATTATATTATAACTAAGTTTAAATAATAATAAAGCATAAAGATAAAAAAGTTAAAATTAAAATATATAATCAAATAATTCTTTAATAAAAGTAAATTAAATAGCTTAAAAGATAAAAAAAAGTCAATTAATTAAATAAATAAAATGTATTTAGTGTTTTAAAAAGCTATACCTTATAATTAAATTAAATAAAAATAAAACTTATTATAGTTTTATATTTTTTACTCTTTAATTTAATTTTACAAATATAATAATAATAAATTTAAAACTTTTGTTTTATTTTAAATGCTATATTTTTATAAATGTTTACTATTTCTTTTCAGTTATTTACATACTTTTACTTGTATTTTAGTATATTTCATATTAGTAACATAATTTAATTTTATCAAGTCTAAATTAAATTTTTTGGTATAAGTTTAAAAAAATTAATCACGAGTTAACTATTAAAATAACTGAGAAATATAAAAAAGGCGATTTCAAAATCAGTTGAGATAGGTTTGTGATTATAGAAAATACAAAGAACATTTCATATATTTTTATATTTGATATTAAAACAACTACCTTTTCTTGTGAAAAGTATTATAAAGTTTTTAAAGACGACAATTTAATTTAGTTAACTAAACTTTATTAATTAATTTTAGGTAAAATAACAATTGAATTTCCAAATGAAATCAAATATTCACCCCTAATTTCTCCTAACTTTAAGCCCCCATAAGAGAAGTTAATTTATTGTTGTTACAGCTGGTTCTCTGTCCGAATTACAGAAAATAGGTACCACATTTTACATTACACTTCGTACAGGTTCTAACATAAAACTACAACTACAGTACTGATTACAGCAAGCGGTTTAATCCACTTATTGAACTGTTATATATAAACCAATTCTAAGGTTTACCAGTGGTTCCTAATTACTTAAATTGCAATAATTTATTGCTTTGAAATGATGGCCTTACAAGAACAAATTGTTAGCTTAAATACTTGTTGTAAATAAGTTGTACCTTGCGTCAGGGGTTTATTTTTAGCCACTATTCCTCAAAAAGATATCATTCCTCGATTTCAATTGGCTCTACACTAACTAATCGAAAGTTGATTGATTACTTATTTTTAAATGAGTTAAAAAAAGAATTATGAAAAGGCGAGTTAAGTGAAAGAAGTAAAGTTACTGGGGAAAACTGATAGCAAACAACACCTTCAACCGTTAAACCAAAAATAGATACATAAACTTTCGTATATAAGGTAAGTGGAAGGTAGCTACAGTGGCTTTTAACACTAGCACCTAATTTCATTTATACTAGTTAATTAATTTCATATATTACAACATGGTTAAATTATCACAAATAATCACTTTGTTAGCATTGGCAGTTGCTAGCAATGCTGCTAAAAAGTGCTCTCATAGCAGATACGGAACAGCTTCCATCATCACCGATCCTTCACCTATTGGTTCAGCCACCGGTACTATTACCGCAACTGAAGAAATCCCTATCCCAACTCCAACTCCAACTGGTAACTCTGGGAACAACACTATTACCCCTGGAAACAACATCGTCCACGGTTTAGGTTACAACGCTAAGCATTCCGATGGTAAATGCCCCGAACTAGCTAAAGTAGTTGAAGATTTCAACACTATGAAGAAAGTAACTAATCAGATCCGTACTTTCGGTTTGATGGACTGTGATCAAGGACGTTTGATTGTTGAAGCTTCAGCTCAAACCGATATGAAAGTATACTTAGGTATGTTCTTGAACCAGTACCCTCAAGAATTCGAAAACGAGTTTGCTAAACTTAAAGAGTTGATCTCTAAGCACCGTTCCACTTTCGAAAAGAACATCGGTGCCATCATCGTAGGTTCCGAAACCTTATACCGTAAGGAGTTGACTTTCGACCAGCTCGCTGTTTACATCACCAAAGTTAAGACTTACATCCGTGATGAAGCTAAACTGAATATCGAGATTACTACTGCCGATACCAAAGATCAATGGTACCCTCACGCAACCTTAGATGCCGTAGATTTCTTGATGGTTAACGCTTACCCTTACTGGGAGAGCATCCCAGTTGAACAATCGATTGAACACTTGTTCAATACCATTGGTAAGGTTAAAGGTGCTACCCAGAAGGCTAACAAACGTTTCGTACTTGGTGAAACTGGCTGGCCCATCGGTGGTAAAGTTATGGGTGCAGCTGTCCCCTCCCAACAAAACCAACTTACTTACTTCAACCAGTTCTACTGCCGTGCTAAGGCTGAAGGTTTAGAGTACTACTGGTTCTCCGCTTTCGACGAGTCTTGGAAACAGGATGAAGCTAAATCTGACTGGGGTCTCTTCAAGGAAGGTGGTATCACCAAATCTGGTTATACCTTCCCTCCCCAATGTTAATTTCATCTGATTTTTAACACTAAAGTTCGTTGCTGTTACCTTGTTTTACTTAGCATTAAATATTTTGTTCAGTTACTTTTTTTATCTTGTCTAGTTAAATTAATTTCCCATGCTTTAGCTATTTTTATCATCACCAGTATTTCATTTAAAATAATAGTGGTTTATTTGCAACCTACTTTTATAGTTATAATTAAATATTAAACTTTCAAGTAAATACCTGTTTAAAGTGAGTATAACCAGATAGATTTTGTATATATGCTTGCTAAAATACTAAGTTTACTAACAATTGATTTTGCATATATACCCAGCAAGCATATATGACTGTAGGATATTTAAAGGGCATTCAAAACTTGCTTAAGCATTAAAGTTTATATTAGAAATGCTGAATAGGTAGGTGTTAGTACTATACTTCCATTGTATTAAATGTAAACACATTCACTTTTCAGATAAACCCTACTCAACCTTCTATGCACTCTTTATTTACATTCTATTAAATAAATTGCAGCTTATATTTTTCAGCAGTATAAAAGTACATATATAGTCTATACTATCTACCTACTTTTAGTTATATTTAATGTAAGTTCTGTGCTATAAGTGCAGATCTTATTTATATTTTACTATACAAATATTTTTAGCCTAATTTTATATTAAGAGTATAAAAGCTTATAAATTATAATTGCATAATATAATATATATACTTATTTAATTTAGGCTATTATATCACTTTGCTTTAGAGTTTTTAGTTAAATAGCACCTATAATACTTTAATATAATAATAGTAAAATAAAAGAATTTGTAAAAATAGATATAATAAATTTATATTATTAGTCTATATTATATAAAGTCTAAATAGCTATTACTTTATTAAATAGCTATATTAATATAAAGTTAATTATTAAATATAATTTAGTAATAATTGTATATTTGTATAATATTTAACTATATTTTATTTATATATTATAAAATTAAAGCAAATAAAAAAATGAATGTTATAGTTTTAATATAATAATTTAAATATTATACTAAAATTTTATACTAATTATATTTAAATTAACTTTTATAAATAATTTTATATTATTATAGCAGTTTACTTTATATTACTTTTAGTTTATTATTTATTATAATTTAAAGAAAATGTTTTTCTCTTATTTAATTTTTGTTTAAATTTCTAATACTTTTTAAATTTTTATTTTTAGTTTATAATTTAATTTTAGTTATTTAATTTTTATACTAATTTTATTCTAATAGCTAAATATTTTAACATATTGTATAATTATTTTTTAAATAATTATATATAATTTATAATATTTAACTATATTAAATTATTTTAAAGTAGATATTAAAAGCTATAAATTATAATATTAGTATATTAAAAATATATACTTTAATTTAAAAAAACTATATTAAGAATCTTAAAAGTAAGTTAATAAAAGCTAAAATAATTTAGTTATATATAATATTTATTTAATTTTAAAGTATTCTTAAAGTATAAAGTAAAACAATATATTAGACTAGCTTATATTTAATATAAATTAAAACTTAATAAGTAGATAAATTATTTTAATATTTTAATATTTTTTATTAATATATATAATAATAGCTATAAAGTAGTATAATAAAGCATTATTATTTATAAATACTAAAATAATGTTTTTTATTTATTACTATAAGTAAAAAATGTATATTAAAATTAAATACTACTATATAATTAGTAAAATTAATTATGATTATTAAAAATATTAGTATTAAAAGCTAATACTTTTTTTAAATAGTAAATAATTTTATAATATATATATATTAAAATTTTATTTAACTATATTAATAATAATAAGCTTTTATTTTTAAATAAGTTTTCTTAGCTATTTTAAAATTTTAAAATTTAATAGCTATTTTATATATATTTTATTAAGTTTATATTAACTTAAAAATTAACACTTTATAATATATGAAAAATATTTGTTTTTACCTTTTATTTTATACTTTTTACTAAAAAAGCTTATTATATATTTATATAAAATTTCTTTTAAATATACTTTTATATAAAAAATAATTTATTATTAATTTATTTTTTTTATTACTAGTTATTTTTTTAATTTTTAAAATAATAAAAATTCTTTAATAATACTTTTTTATAAAATTAAAATTACTTTAAAGCTTTTAAACCCATTTTTTACTAAAAACATCTTTATAGGCTTATATTTACTCTTATATAAACTCTAAGATAAACCTAGCTTCTATTTATATATATCTTTATTAGTATTCTAATTTTCTTAATAATAGTACTTATGCTATATATGCACTCTAAGATTAATTCTGTCAAACTCCTTTTCACACCTCTTCTCAAAGACTTCTTTCCTCCTATTGCAGAAACTAAAATTAGATTGCTTTCTCTAAGCTCTCCTTCTCTATAAAGGGAAGGGTGACCTTATATGCTATAATCGTCTCTCCAATTTCTATTATCTCTCTTACTGTAGTATAGATTCTCCGGGTCCCCTGTCACTCAATCCGATAAAAAGGGCCTTAAGGCTCCATAGTTTTGAAAATATAATACTAATATATATATAAAAGATCTTTGGGCTTTAATTTTTAAGAAAATAAAATCTATACTTTGAGGAGCAACACCAACCCTACCACTTAAGGGGATGTTGTTTAAACTGTATAAACCTGAAAAGCTTTAAAATCCTTATTTACCAGTTTATATTAGCTATATGAAATAGAAATAAATACGATACAAACTACCAGAAAATCACCTCCCCCCTGTACATAAGTATAATGCAGTGGTGACTTGTATAAGAAAAATTTTAAACGCATTCAATTTTTCGCTAAATTGTGAAGTTATCGAACCAGCAGTCCAAAAATTTACAAATATATAATATTATAAATAGAAAGAACAGAAATACAATAAACTGGAATCAACAAAAGTAAATACATACATTAATTGTTTTATAGTTAGGTTAGCTATACAAGATTTAAAAACTAATAGCATAAAAATGCGGATGATCCTAGCGTTATGTAGTATATGGTTGGTCTTGATTCAAAGCTTTATATTAAAAGAGGTGTTTACAATGGAAACCAATGTTATAAAGGTGATTGCTTAATTAGAAGAGCTAACTTATTAAAGCTTTGGAAGTAGTAACTAAAAGGGTACTGTTACCAGTTTGAAACCGAATTATAAGCCTAGTATGGAGACCAGTTTATTTAACTGGAGCTTGGATAACAACCCTGATCCCAGTTCTTTGGGGTTCACCTTGTTTCCGAAAACTAAATTTACTGCAGTCGATAGCAGAGCTATCTCTTTACTCTTCTTTATATTATGACTAAAGTTTTTAGTTACGTTGTTGTTGTCTAGGTTTGCCGATTTGATTAGTGTTTCTATATAATTTTCAGCCTCAGCTGTACGTGGGATGTTGTTCTTTAAATCTACATCTTTGTTTACAGCGTTTATGGTTGGTGCCAATTTCTCAGCAGGGTTACTACCTAACAACCGGTTTACACTTAAGCTGGACGTTATCGACACATACAGTAGCAATAAATGGAGTAAATTCATATTTGACTGCTTTATAAGTTAGGTTGTTTTAATTAAATCGATATTACTTACAGTAAAAACACTTTCCATCTCTTTATATATATACCAATACATCGAAATATAACAAAATGAATGCTATTTTCTATACCGCATATTGTTATCACTTCTTTTAAATGTGGCTTAATTCAAATCTAATGAATTTAAATGCCAACATTTTTCGAAGTATATTTACCTTTACTGTAGTATTGTTCAGCACAAAATAATACAAAATTTTAACAGCAGTTAAATAAATTAGCGAAGTAGCATAAAGTGCAACATTACCTTTAATTTGAAGTGGTCTATAAGCTGCCGTTTTAAAGGAATTAATTATTTAAAATGTAATCAGCCAGCTGCATCGAGCTTAAGTGGGGGATATCTCCCCTTCTCAAATAAATATGAATCAACTAAACAAATTAAAAAAAATTAAGTATTATAAAATTGGCACTTAATCTTGTTTAGTATCTATTTTCTAAGCCTACTTTTAATATATATAATTTAAAATAAAGTTTTAATAGTACTTTTTATTAAGACTTTAAATATAAAAGCAAAATAAATTTTATGGCCTTAAAATACTTATTTTATTAAGAAATAAACAATATAGCTGTCATATATGCTTTTTTATAGTAATTAAAACATAAAAAATGCAAAAAACCACTGCTTATTTTATCTAATTAATTTGCAAATATATTTTATTTTACTTTTTAAATTAATTTTTTATTATATTTTTTTAATAAAATATTAAAATAAATAACTTTTATAATATCTTTAAAAAATTATAACTAAAAAAATAAAGTAAAGCTTAACTTAAAAGATTTAAAATATAATTTAGTAGCTTAAGTTATAATGATTAAATAAAAATAATATAAATTTTAAATAATAAATTATTAAATTATACTATTTACTAAAATTAATATATTTTAAAAAAATATAAGTAAAAAAAGCTTATTAGCTATCTATTTATTACTAAAACACTTATTTAAATTAATACTAAATTTTAAAAAATTACCAAAATTATAAAGTAAGTTTATTTTGCATATTTAATATTTTTAGCTATTTATTTCTAATATAACATCTATTTAAATATTAGATTTATTAATAAAAATATAATAAGCTATATAAATTAATTTTATTTATTTATTTAGTATTTTAAGTATATTATTTTTTTATTAAATTTTTTTATTAACTATTTTATCCAATTATTATTATTTTATCTTATTGTTAAATATTTTATTTATTTAGTAAAAGTGTTAAAATATGTATTATTTAACTTACTTTTTTAAATTTAAATTAGTATATACTATATTATCTTATTTTTATTTTTTAATTTGCTAATAAAAGCTTATTTAAAAGTTTTAATATATAGTAAAAAAATATAGTTTTAGAGTTTATTAAAATATAATAAATTATTAATTTAAAAAAAGTTTAAAATTTAAACAGAATATTTATATAACTTAATAAAAAAGTTAAAAAGGCTAAAATAAATAAGCTTTAATATATATATATTATAGCAATTATAACTATCTTAATAATAATATTTACTTATTTTAAAAAAATATAATTTACTTTTATAATAGTTTTAAATAAAGTGTTCTTAAAAAAATGTAAAAAAAACTTTATAAAATTTATTAATAAAATGCTTATTTAAACTAAAAAAAAATTAAAAACTATTATTTAGTTAAACAAGTATATTTTTAATAAATATTATATTATTAATATTTATAATTATATTTTAAAATAAAAAGTTAATTATAATTAATTATTTTAATTTTTTAATATTTAGATATATATATAGTTTTTTTTTAAATATAATAATTACTTATTTAAAGTTTTTAGTAATAGTGTAATATTTTTAGTTTTTATATTTAAGAAATTATAATATCTTTTTTTCTTAACCATTATATATATTATTTATACTTTATTTAAATTAAGATATTACTTTTAACAATTATCTTATATATATATTAAATTAAAATTTTTATTAACTAAATATACTTTAAACTATTTTATCCTTCTTATAATAAAGTATTTAAGTTAAATCTTTTTATATTTACTTTATTATATTAATACTGACTTTTTTATAATATACTTAAAGTATTTAAGGTAATACTTTAGCAAAAAGTAATTAATTACTTTTAGCCAATTATTATATTAGTATAATTTTTAAATATTAGATATAAATAAGTATAAAATAATTTAAATACAGTTATATTAATTTTTACTTAAACCTTGACAATATAATATATTAAAATTTATATTAACACAATTTTGACTATAATAAACAATAAAAATACACTTTTTACAACAATTACAAGGTAGTATTATTTTTCTTATAAAATACTGAATAAATATAGATTTAAGGTTCTTTAAATTAAAAAAGAATATTTAAATAACAAATGGAGCTGCAGGGTTTCGATCCCCGTGCCTCCCGCATGCAAAGCGGGCGCTCTACCAATTGAGCTACAACCCCGATATTATTTGTATTAAAGTTGTTATATATATTATAGTTAATAAAATGATTACTATTGTACCTGTATTTAAGTATTATCCCCACAATCTATGTTTGAAAAACTAATCGAGCTTCCCACTTCGTTATTAAATACTATATCATATGAGGTTAATATAAATCAAATCAACTTTATAATTAATCTTTTTAAATATAAACTTTTTGTTTTAAATTTTAAATCTTCAAAACCTTATCAAAATACTTTAATTTAAATAATGTGACTTTATTATGACTGATCAGCATGACTTTGTGACCAATCTAGTGGCTAACTGGTTTAGAAAAGCAGGTTCGATCCCTTTTGTGGCTGTTTTGTTTCCTTTTCTATCCTCTCTATTTCGAGGAAAAGCTGGAAATCTCTTCTTTCATCTATCTCTTCTCGGCTCAATTTAATAAAAAAGAAATTAATCCGCAGAATCCGTTTTACTTATCTCATGTTCAATGAGTTATTCACAAATTCAATATTTGAACTATTGGCTCTTAACTAAAAAACTATGACTTCAAAAATAGTATTTTTTAAATTAAAAAGTTATACTAGCTTGATTGAATTTAAGTTATAAAAATTATAACAACGAACCTTCAAAACAGTACGAATTGGGTTTTGGTTAAAAAATGTCATGTCCAATTGTTTTTTGCTATCTACATTTAATTTCTTGATCAATTATAGAAATTTAAGCAAAATATACAGTAGCTTATCTTATAGATTTACATCTCCAGAAACAATCCCTTAGATTTAATAGTATCCACTGAATATATAATTGTGTTATTGTATCGAGCGGCATAGAGAGACTATGCTCATAAATAGATGTCTATTATAAATGTAAACGTACGCTATTAAAATAGTTGACTTAAAAATTAATATATTAGAAGGAATGTATAAGTTAATTAGTTTTATTTAGCTTGTGTTTTTAGGTGGTTGGGTGTATTCTATATTTTAAGATGTTTTAGTTTTTTATTTGTCAAACTAAGCTAACCAGAGCTAATACATTGATTCGGTATTAGTTTGACACGTTACTTGGAATTAATAATTCTATAAACCTAAACATAGCATTTTAAGCTTATAAAGCAAAAGCTTATCCATTTAAAATCTACAACATTTTCAATTCAAACAAGTCAACGATATATAATTTAAACATCTATATCAGTATAAGACCTCCTATTTATTCTTGGTATATTTAGCAAAAAGCAATATTTTTAAATAGAATTATAAGTATTCGATAAATATGTTAAGGTTCAGTATACATACACTAATAATAAGTACAATAATTTTACTGCTCATATTATTTATATATACAAGTCAACCAAATCAGAATGAATTACCATTTGTAAAAGAGTTATCCGAATTTAACCTCAGCAGCAGTAACAGTAAAGGTGTTAGTGAACTGGAGAGAGGGATTAGTTGTAACTTTACTCAATTCAATAGTATAAATAAACAACTACAACCCAAATTACAAAGTTTACTACATACCGATATGTTCAGTCACTTTAAGATAGATTTAGGTAAGCAATGTAAATTTTGGAAAAGTAAAGATCTGTGCTCGAAAACAGACTGTACCGTATTCACTTTAAATAAAAGTCAAGTTCCAGAACTTTGGTCAAAGTTAGGTGAAGTTCAACTGGATGGATTTAATGGTATGAATCAACTGGTAAATAATTAAAGTTTAAATTTATTCCTAACTTTGTGGTTTTAGAGTTTAAAGAAATATAAGAAATGTGAGTATACGGATAAAGATTTTTGTGTATTAGAAGATGAAGATTCTATAGGTAACCGCAATTTAATAATCAACTATTTAACCCATCTATTATTTTTTATATTTAGATGGAGTATTTGTCAATTTATTACATAATAAAGAACAATTCACAGGGTATAGTGGACATTCAGCTTGGCAGGTCTGGGAAGCTATTTACAATGAGAATTGCTTCTTAACTAAATCGAATACCGAAACTTTAAATGAACTTGAAGTTAAGACCGAATTAATTAAAGAATCAGACCAATGTTTTGAACAGAAAGTTTTCCATAAACTTATTTCAGGTAAAACGTTACCTATTTCACTTAATATTTAATTTTATTATTTAGGATTACATGCCTCAATTTCTACACACATCTGTTACGATCATTTCAATTCTACTTCAAACACATGGGTAATCTTAACACTTTTAAAGTCAACTTTATTGAACTGTATTTCAGGGTCCTAATTTAGATTGCTTTATTGAAAGAGTGGGTAAGCATCAGGATAGGCTTGAAAACATGTATTTCTACTACGGCTTACTATTAAGAGCTACACATAAAGTCACCAAATATTTATCGAAACATAGCTATTGTTCATCCGATTTAGAACAAGAGAAGATGATCCAAGTAAGTATTTATTTTTATAATAGTATTTAAATCTATATTTAGAATTTAATGTTGGATATTTATAAACAAGTGGAAATCTGTCCAAGTACTTTTGACGAGAAACTTATGTTCCAAGGTCCTGATGCAATCGTAAGTAAATAAGGTTATAATAAATTATAACAATGATAAAATGTAGGTTTTGAAAGAACAGTTCAAGGATAGATTTAGAAACATTAGTAGAGTTATGGATTGTGTAGGTTGTCAGAAGTGTAAACTTTGGGGTAAGATTCAAGTCGGAGGTAATTCAGCATTAGTGTTCGTTGAATCCAGCTAACTTTTACTATAACGTAGGTATCGGTACAGCTTTAAAAATACTGTTTTCTTATAATCCCAACTACTTAAAGTAACATTTCTCTATATACTATTAAACTAACCTGTATGTTTAGCCCTAAAAGGAACCCCGACTTGTTTCAAAAGACCGAAGTAGTTGCTCTATTTAACACGTTAGGTAGACTATCCGAATCATTGGAGGCAGTCGAATTCTTTAAAAATATGTACTTAAAGCAGGCCAGTACAGAGCCTACACCTAACAACACCGTTTTAAGTATATTATCGAAATGGAATGTTAACTTCATATTCAACCTCAAAAAGATTGTAAATACTGGTTTGGAAGCTAGTAGTAATTATCCAGGTTTCAGCCTTTTAAAACAACTTTGGATTAAGGTTCTATACCCTTTGCAACAATAACTACTGTATTTAAAGTAATTATAAAATAAATTTTGCTCATTCTAACTTATTTATCATACATTTTCCTTCTTTAAACTTATATATATATATTAAAAATTATTAAATTAATGTATTATTAAGCATTTTTCTTTCAGCTTAAGAGTTTACTAGTAGTTTTTTATAGTAAATTGACAGTGATATAAAGAATGCAATAACTAACTATTGCTATATTAATTGAACAGTAACTTTAATATATAAGATTAACTGAAGAGCAGTGCTATATTATACTTTTTAATAAAAAACTATATATTCTTGTTTTTTAACTATAACAAAAAAAACACTGTAAATTTAATTTATGGTATTTATTTAAAATATATTTATATATCAAATAATAATAAAAAAACTCAAAATTCATGTTAAAATAACTTATACATATAATATTACTAATGTTTTTTTTAAAATAATATATATATATATATAAAAGGTAATAAAGCAAATATTAAAAAACATACTTTATTAATAATATTTTAAAATTATGGGTTTAATAATAACAATTTTTTATATTATAGCAGGATTTTAAGTTAATAGCATTATTATATTTAGATTTTTATAAATATATTTTTTAAAACTAGTTATTTAGAAAAAAAATTATATTTACTAAAACTTAAAAAGTATAGTATAAAGTATAAATTTAATAAATGCTTTTTAAAGTAAATTGTATAAGTATTTTAAATAGTGCTATTTTTTTTTTATTAAAAATTTTTTATAAAAAAAAGTAAATACAAGAGAAAATAATATAGTTTTAAAAATTTACAACTAATGTTTAATAAGTAAAATCTAATTTTTAAACTAATAAAAAAGGAGGTTTAACTAAATATTATTTTAATTTTTAAAAAATTTATTATAATAAAGATAAAAAATAGCTAAATTTTATTTATTTATAAATAAACTGCTTTTATTTTTAGTTTAAATATATACTATAATATTATAGCTTTAAAATAAACTATTTTAATAAAGTAATTTTATTAAAATGCTAAAAATTTTAAGCTTAAAAAGCAGTTAGTATAATTAAAATACTATATAAATTAAGGTAAAAATATTGATTTAGCTTATATTTATTACTTAAAAATTAGCTTTATTAATAATTTTATCTAAAAAATAAAAACTTATAAAATATATAAAATTATTTATATATTATTAAAACTACTATTTCTATTAATTAAAATTCCTAATAAATCTTAAAGATTATAATATTATAAAAGCTAAAAATAGATATAATAAATATTAAAAATACTAATAATATAGCTAAAAAAAACCAACTTAATTTTTATTTTATTTTTTTAAAGTTTAATTTAATTTTTAAAATATATATTTATATTTATAGTAGTTTTTAAATTTTTTAATTATATTAACAATATTTAAAAAATATATATAAGTTAGTTAAATTTTGATAAAATTTTAAATTATTACTGTAAAATAAATAATAAATAAAAAAGTAAGTAATAGTTTAATAATAAAAAGGGAAAATTAATTTAATTTTTTAATTAAAGTTGGAATTATAGCTATTTTTTTTAATCTAGTATATTATAACTAATATATTATATTTATAATTTAAATTAATTAAAAAATATATAAAAAAGCTAGCTAAATATACTTATTTTATATATATATTAGTAAAATTTCTTGCTAGCTATTATAAAAACTACCAGTTTTAAATAAATATTAAAATATAGTATAATTTATAGTATTACACTATAATTATTAATATAAAATATGCTAAAAAGTAGTAAATTTTTATTTTTAAGCTATATTTTAAAAAATAAATAAGTATAAAAAACTAGAAAAACTTAAAAAAATACTTTTTAATTAATAAAGTTTTATTTTAATTATTAAACTTTTATAATATAGCTATAAAGATAATTATAAGTTTAATAATATAATATTTTTATATTAATGTTATAAAAAAAATTTAAAAAGTAATAACTTAATAAAATTAGTATTTATAACTTTTAGTTATAAATAAAAAGATATTTAAATATAAGTAATTTTTTTTTAAATTTACTAAAATTTTCAAAATTTCAAAATTAAAAATTAGATTATTTTTTTATTTGCTTTTATTTACTTTTATTTACTTTTATTTTTAAAATATTTTAGTAAACTATTATATTTAGTATTTAGATTTTTACTAGCTTATAAGTAGTTAAATTTAAATATTATTTATAATTATATACATTTATAGTATATTTTTTTCTTTTTAGAAATTATATATAAAAAACTATTAATATAATTAATAAATTTTATTTTTTATTATATAGCTAAAATAAATAGCTTGTTTTTTAAAAAATTCTAATTTAACTTAAAATTATATTATTAAAATCTTATAGTAAAATTTAAATTTATTTATTTTTTATTTATTAATATCTTTTATTTAAGTTATTTTATAGTTAATAAAAAAATAGTAATATTTAATATATTTGTTAAAACTATTATAGCTTTTCATTTTTATAACTTTATTAATATTTTTAGTTATATATAAATCTATTTATTTAAGATTTACTTATATTATTTTATAAATTAATAGGATTAATTAAAGTATATTTTATATAAACTATTTTTTTAAATATATTTTAAAATATATAACTTATAATACTATTTTAAATATTTGTTAATTTTAATAAAATATTAATAAAATATTAATATAATATTAATATATTTATAAATTAAAAAATAAAATTATCATTATAAAATTATAAAAAAATGAAAGAAAATAGTATATATTGTATTTATATAATATATAAAAAAGTAGAAAAATAAGCTAATAAATATAAAAATAATTAAATATACATAAAGAATTACATTACTATATACTATAAATATATAAATAAAAAATATATTAAAACTTTAGTTTTAGTATTTTATTTTAAATTTTAAAAAAGCTAAAGTACTAGTTTAACTTACTTTATTAAGTAAATCTAATTTAATTAAATATATACTATTACTTTTTTTCTAAATTATATTTAAAAAAAGTATAATAATTATATAAATAGCATTATTTAAATTAAAAAATATTTATTTTATTAATATAACTATATCTTAAAATTATACTAATAGCTTTTTAAAAAAATAATTAATTATTACTTAATTATATTTAATATTTAATTTTTATTAAGTTTTTAAACTAAAATTAGTTAATTTTTTAATTAAATTTAAAGTAATTTTTAGCTTATTAAAAAATATATATTAATTTATTTTAACAAATTAATAGGTTTTTATATAAATATTGTTAGTAAACTTAAAAAAGTTATTTTTGAATAAGTTTATATAAATATAAATTATTATATATTTTTTAATATTTATATTTTTAAAGCTATATTTTAAAAGCTATATTTTAAAATTTTATATTATTATTTTTAAACTAATATAATTTATAAATAGCTATTTAGTTAAATATTTATAACTTATAACTATAAATATTATAATTTTAATAATTAAAATATATATAATCTAACTATTACTAAAAGCTATAGTTATTATAAATATTAAAATATATTTATTTATATAAATTTA
>JAWQFY010000426.1:0-31900 GCA_037055185.1 Capillidium rhysosporum | reverse complement strand
TATTTATTTATTTTTAAAGAATAAAAGTAAATAATAATAATGAATTCTTAATTTTATATATATTAGTATATACAATATTTATATTAATGATTTAATATAGTTTAAATTAAATATATATATATATATATTTATAATTTTTGAAACTTAGTAATTATAAATATATTAAAAAATTTAATAAAAATTAGATTATTTAATTAAAATTATTAAATTTTTAACTTAAAATAATTTAAAAAAGCTTTATTTTATAACTAAATTAAATAATATATTAAAATTATTATTAAAATAATAATAATAATTACTATTAATATTTATTAAAACATAAAGTTTTATTATTTTAACAATAAGTTTTAAAGATAAATATATTAATATTATTAAAAATTAAAAGTTATATTTAATAATTTAATATATATATAATCAGCTTTATTTATTTTATAAATTTTTTTATTTATTTTTATTTTAGCTATTAGTAAAATAATTTATAATATATAATAATAAATTATTTATTTAACTAAATAATTTTATTTATGTTATTACTTAATTTATATTATTATATTCATATTATTATTTACTTAGTTATATATTTTAGTAAAAAATTTTATACAATTTATTTTTACTCTTATTTAAAATTTTATTAATAGCTAAAATAAAAGTTATTTTTTAATTTATTTTTAATTTAAAATTAAATAATCTTAATTTAATAATCTTATTTTATTAGCTTATTTAAACTATTTATAAAAATAATTAATTTTAATAACTATATATTTTTTTTTACTTAATTTTAAATAAAATTTAAAAATATTTATTTTATTAATTAAATAAGTAAATAATATATTTTAAAGTTAATATATTACTTAAGGATTTTAAATATATATAAAACCTATATATTTATAATTAAATATAAAAGTTAATAATATAAATTAATAATTATATTATAATTATATTATTTAACTTATTGAAATTTTTATTATATAATTTTAAAATAAGTTATAAATTAAAAATTTTACTTTTAACTTTATAAAAAATTCTTAAAATTTAAGTATTTTATATATATAGAACTTAAAGTATTAATTTTATTATTTTAAATTGTATATATTTTTTATTTAACTATAAAATAAAAATATTAGTTTTATTTATATAAAGATAAAACTTTTTTTAATCAGTTTATTTTTAATATATTATAATTAAATTACATTTAATTATTCTAAATTTTTAATATAATACTTATATTATTATATTAAAATTATAGTAATAATTTTTCAAATATTTATTTTTTTATATTTTTTTTATTTTATAAACTATAATAGAGAAAAAGTTTTATATTTATATAAATGTAAAATTGCTACTATATTTATATATATATAATTTTAATATTTTAGCTATATATATATATTTATAGCTTGTTTAAAATCCAAAACTAAAAAATATAAACTTTAATAAATTAGTTTTAAATTTTAGCTATAAATTTAAGTATATATAATTAAAAGTTATAAATATTTTTTTTAAAATTATAAGTTTTATTTTTATAAGTTAAATTTTTATACTTTGAAATTTAAAATGTATATTTATCTATATAAATTTAAATATATATACTATAAAATTTTAATCAAAATTTAAAAAATAAACTAGTTTTAAATTAGTATTTTAAATTTTAATATATTATTTATTTTAATAAAAATATACTTAAAATTTTAAAAGAGTATTTATATTATATAATATTATATTAACTTTTATTAATTTAGTTTATTTTTTAAAAATTTATTAAAAGTTATAAGTTTTTAGTAAATATAAGCTAATTAAATAATATTTATTTATTTAATTATTATCTAATTTTATTAACTATTTAAACTTTTATTAAGCTTTTAAAATTTAAATTAGCTAATTTTTTTTTATAAATTTTAATTTATAAAGCTTATTTATATTTATTAGTAATACCAATATAAAATATTAATAGTTAGTTTAATACTTATTAATTAAATATATATATATATATTTAAGTTATATTATTATAATAATATACTAATAAAAAGTTAAGTAATAATAATGTTTATACTATTTAAACTTGCAATTATTTTATACTACTAGCTATTATACTTTATATATCTATAGTATATATATAATTTATTTATTAATTATTCTTTGTTTTTGAGCTTATTATTTATATTAATAAAATAAAAACTTATTAAACTTTTAATATTACTATACTTATTATAGTAATTTACTATATTAATAACAAACTATATAGCACTTTAATAGTATCTACTATAAAGACTGACAATTATTAGATTTGCTTTTATTTTTAGTTTTATAGTTTTAATTAACTTTATAGAATTTGAAGATCAAGTGCACTCTAAGTGCAGCAGTTTATAAATATAATTAAATATAATATATATTCTATATATAATTGTGTTTAACCTTTTTTATTAGCCACATATTAATTAATGAATTTTTAAGTATTAAAATAGCTACCTTTAAATATAGCTGATTGCATCTATATCTTCATCCTAATAAATAATCTTTACCTACTTTTATTTTTATTAAATTACATCTTTTTATTCCACTTAAGCTTTAAACTAATTTTCTTAAACTTTATTATTATTTCTCTAATTATAAAGATTAAAATTTAAAGCCCTTAATTAAAATTATATTTATAAATGGAATTAACAAAGCCCTAGTTTAACTTTTTTACAAAGAATATTTGACCATAATTGTATACATAATGTGTCATTAATTAACATTTTCTACTTTCATAAATGCACTGCTACATGAAATTTGAAAACATACCAGTTTAAACTATTCAAAAAGTTTTAATTCTCTTAAGCGCCAGTAGAAAAAGGTTGTTTTCACTCCCAATTTTATTTTCTGTAAGACCTCGAACCGGAGGATTGTTGCTGTTGTTGAGAAAGAGACAGTTGATCAATTTCATTCTCTAAATTTCTTACAGCATTATGCTCAGCTTCCAAATCCTTGTTGAGTCGATCACGTTCTGCAATCAGCTAAAACATCAAAAGACCATCAGTAAATTCTCTCAAAATCAAAATTTTACTTTAAGTTCCCATTGTCTGAACCTCGATTCTTCCAATCTAACTTGTTCAGTAAACTTGAATCGAATCGCCTCCTCTTCTTCACGGTGTTTAGGGTTTTCCTTCTTCTTACGAAGTTCAGATGTACCTTTCTCGATTATTTCTTTCTTGAAGGCGTCGTAGTGTACTTCGTCGGTACTAGAGACCAAGTCCAGCAGATTGGTACTAAAAGTCAAACCAAGTATTAGAACGAATGAAAGTGAATTTTATGCATGTTTTACCGAACTAAAAGGTTACGTAACTTACGGAAGTCACAGTGTTCATCGTTCTCAACTAGAAACAACCAAAAAAATAACTATCGGAAAAATATACTAAAAGTTTACTTTCAACTATACCCCAGGGGTACTCTCTGCCCAAAACTTGTTTGCCCTCCTTGTTAGTAACCATATTTTCACTACCAATGACGGCGAACGGCATAGCTTCCTAAAACCAACTATAAGTATAATTCGATAATTTTTAATATTACATTGATCTCCTTAGCGATTTGAGTATCGATAGGATCACCTGAATCGTAGGGGCATTGGAATACGTTGATTTTGTTGACTTGGATAGTATCTCGGATCTGAAATAAAAGGTTAAATAGTGAATGATAAACAAAAAGAATTACTCTATCCTTGAAAGCTTTTAAGGCAACTGGTGACAAAGTATCAGCTTTGGCGATCAGGGGAATCAAGTTGGCTCTAGCTCCGATTGCTTGCATAGATTTAATATCCAACTGAGTCAAACTAAACTACTCTTAAAATTTTAAATAAAAATAAATTACCTGTGACCTGTAGGTCTTATAAAATATAAACACACGCTGATGCGTTGATCATTAAGCTTGTGACGATCGGGCTGCTGCTCTTGGAATAAATAAGATTGGAATTGGGTCTCGATAAAGTTCACTATAGGTAACCAGGATTCCTTGTTGTTAACGAAATCACCAAACCCAGGTGTATCGATCAAATTTAACTTTACTTTGAATAGATTTTCTTCAATAACTATTATAAAGAGTTTTAACAGATTTAAAACGCATGGAAAATTACCTGCTTTAGTCAAGTTTATCTGAGTAGTCTTCTCTACCAGACGGTTACGTTTGGATTGATCCTTATACTTTGATACTGTGGAAGCTAATAGAGTGTTGATGTAGGTTGTTTTACCTAAACCCGATTCACCTAATTTAAAAATACTTAATCGAGAATGTTGATTGTAATTAATTAGTTACCAACTATAAGTACGGTGAAAGGGATGCCTTTCTTTATAGCTATCTTATGAGTTTGGTTAGGTAAGTTTGCGATACCACAAATAGCTGAAGGTATATTACTTAACATATTGCGGATTACACACTTGTTAGTTATTATTAGTTATAGTAAAATAAGTTAAAGTTGATTTAGGATATGGAAATTTACACTTTATTAGTGTTACTACGAATTTGGAGTTGTAAGGAGTAAATATATTAGATACTGATTCGCTGAATGAATAAGCTATGATGACGGAAGATAGATTCTAGTTACTAATTTATAAAATATTAAATATATATTATATTTTAAAGAATTATTAGTCCTCTATGGTCCAGTGGTTAGGATCTCGCTCTCTCACAGCGATGGCCAGGGTTCGATTCCCTGTAGGGGAGTTATAAGCAATTATTTTGCTCAAATATTTTTAATTTAATTTTTTAAAACTACTGCCTTTGATTATTCATACCCTTTCTGTTATTTTAAATTCTTGTAAAAGTATCTTTCAAATGGCTGTTTTTTTAATATTAAATATATACTATTATAGTATCGATTTACAGTAATTGTTTTATACACCAAGTTTTTAAAAAATTAAAAATAGATACAAAATAAGATCAATAATCTAATTTATTAAATTCTTTTAACAGTTGCTAATATTAAGTACTAAGCGTACTATATATATTATCTCTACATTTCTGCAAACCAACATCTTTAATGACAGGAATTTAAAATCAAAAACAATTAACTATAGCTGAAAAAAAAATCGATATCTTTTTAAATACTGAAACATAATACTGAAATAATTAGATCTATAATAATGCTCTGATTGGCTAAGGCTGCTTTCTAAAATAAAAATAAATTTTGGTTAGAAAATGAAATCAAATTTTTAGATTCATGATAACTCTTTAAATTTATATATCAAAGATGTCGCAAAATATAAAGGAATTAATCGATATAATAAATAATCAAGTAGAAGAGTTAGAAGAAATAATCGATGAGACATTAACGGATGAATTTAAAGCTAAATTTCAAGATTTATCAGCATACGATAAATGTCGATATGAATTGACAATGAACATGTCAATTTTATTTACCTTATTAAGTAAATTATATTTCATTATTTTTGTTAAATTACTTTTTAGCCAGTATATGTAGTCAAAATGTTAACATAACAAATCATCCTATCAAATCCGAATTAGTAACTCTTTTTATGTTAGTCTACTAATCCCTTTAGAAAAGAATTAATACCTACATTAGAAAAGTAAAAGAGTTAGAACCTAGTAAACCAGGTATTTATTATTTTTAAAATTAATCTAACTTTATATAAATCTTTAGCTTCAGTTAAAGTCAACATTCCGGCTGCTACGAGAGTTATTAAGCACAATATAGCAGGTTTCTTTTATAGTAATTTACACATACTAAACTTTTCGTAAAAATAGAAAAAAAAAAAGATAAGAAGGCGAGACATTGAAGTAAAATTTATTATTTATTTTAGATTATGTAAAAATCTTAAAATTAAGACCGTTAAGTTTGTATACTATAGAATGTAGAGGTTTTCTACATGCAAACGCATTTTACTATAAAAAGCTAAAGTTGATAATAAATTTTCATACTTATGGATTTAGCATCTATATTTTCATTCACTATTTTTTTGTTCCTAATTTCATAACTAAGTAGTGCTGTTTTTGAACAAAAATAATAAATTGATTTAAATAGCAATTTTTTTGCTAATTTTAACTGTTTTTAACTAATAATTGGAATAATGATAGCAAAATTAAAGGGTTTAGTGTCATTCTAGCAAAATTGAAGCTTTATGAAAGTGGATACATCTTATTTTATTTAAAAAATTGTTCAAATATCAAATGTACTTATAAACCAGTTTTTCTCCTCTTTTATTAAAATAATAAATCTAATTAAGGAAGAAAATAGATAAGTGGTTTTAAAATATGATAAGTAAAAGTAAAATTAACTTTATAATTTATCACAACTTATTTTAATACTTATTACTTTAAAATGCCTTTAAGCATCATTTTTTTCTAATTAAGATAGTGTTTAATTTCTCTCTTCTGCTTCAATTGTTTAATTTAATTAATTATATAATACAATTTTTTTTCTACAATACCCCAGTATATTTACCAAAGGAATGTTAGTAACTATACTAACTAATACTGCCTTAGTAACATATTTTAGCATAATAGTATTAGAATTTTTATAAGAATTTATTAGAAACTTTTATTAATTAAAATTAATTTAATACTTTTAATATACACTATAATATATTAAAGTAAAAAAAAATAACAAATTAAGCTAGAGTATTTATATGCTAGTAAATGTATTTTTTATAATACTTTATAAATAAACTGACTTTTTTATTAGGCAACTAGCTTTAAATAAGCCTACTTTATTAAAAAGCTTATAAATTTTAATTCTAAATTGAAATAGATTTTTCTATCTTGTTAGAAAATTAAGACTAAGATAATTTAGATAATCTTTTACTCTTTTTAAAGTACTGCATTTAATAACTGCAATTATTTAGTATTTTATTTTTAATAGCTAGTTTAAAATATTAAGTTTAAACTAAAAATATTTATTATTATTATTTAGTTTAAAGAAGGATTATTTTAGTTTATATATATAATTATTATATATATTTAAATTTTAAATTAAATTTACTTATTAATATTTTAAAGGTAATTTTTATAATATAATTGCTTTAAATAATAGTTATTAATTTTTTTAAAAAATTAGACTAAAATTAATAGTTTTTTATTTTAAAGGCTAATAATATTTTAAATTTTTTTTAATCTATTTTTTTAATTTATACTTTAAAATATATATAATTAAAATTAAATATAATATAAATAAATAGCTATTATTAACTTATTTTAATTAAATAAACTTTTTTTATATTTTTAACTTTATATTTAGTTTTATTTATATAATATTTATTACTATATTATTTTTATAATCATATTTTTAATTATTTTAACCATTATTAAATTAAACTTTTTTAAATATATTATTATTAGTATTAATTAATATTTTAAAATATTACTATTAGTATAGTTTTTACTTTTTTATTTTTTACTTTTTAAATAATTATTTTAATTTTTTATTATAATTTATATTAATAATTTTTATTATAATTTTAATATATATATACTAAAAATAATAATAAATAGCTATAATAGTTAAACTTTAAAATTAAAAAAAACTTTAAAAAAAACTTTAAAAAAAATTAAATAAAGCTTAAATAAATAGTTTTTAATATTAACCATATTAATACTTTTTTTATTTTAAAACAAAAATTTTAATAATTACTAAACCTTTATTTTATATTAATAACTATTAAAGTATATTAAAGTATAAAATCTAATATTATAGCTTTAAAATTAACTACTTTTATTATTTATTATAAATAACTACTTTTTATAAAATTTAGTATACTATTTTATTTTTACTTATAATTAAATTTAATTGTCTAATAATAATTCTACTATAAATATTTTTCTAGTATTATATAGCTTAATATTATATATATATAACTATTATTATTTTAATTTATTATAATTTTTATATATTATTAGTATTAAAAACTTATTTAATTTTATATTAGATTATTATAAATATAAATGCATTTTTAACATTATATAAATAAATAACTAGCTATTTTAAATATAATTTATTTTAAAATTAATAATTTAATTAGAAATTTTTAAAAAAGTTTAAGTTATATTTAGCATTTATATTATAAAAGTTAAATAAAAAGTTTAATACTAAAATTATATATATATAATTAATTCACCTTTTATAATTATTACTTATTTTTCTACTATTATACCTATATAATAAATTTAATACTAGTGATAATATTCTGTTCTTTTTATAATTATATATAATTTTTTTTTAGTTTTTTTAGTATATAAGTATATTAATATTAAAGTAAAATTTTAATATATATTTATAATATTATTATAGTAATTTACTTTGAAAAAGTACTAATAACAGTTAAAAAATATGCACTAAGTATAATATTTTATAATTTATAAAGTAGAAATTCTTAAAATTTTTAAATAATTTTTTTTCTATTAAACTTTTATATAATTTTAATAAAATAGATATATAGCATATTTTTTTAACCTTTTTAAACTTATTTGCTTACTTTTATAAGTTTAATTTTAGTTATTTAAATACTAATAAATAAAAAATATTAAATAATTAATTTAAAATTCTCTAATTATAAAGATTAAATATAAAAAATAATACTATACAATTTCTAATAAAGAATTAATTTAATTTGTACAAATTAGTACTAAGTTTTTAATATTTCATTGGCAATATACTAGCAATGAATTACTTTAAATTGTTTGCCAGTAATATATGATTTGATTTGTTAAACCTATCAATTAATACTACTCATATGACTTAGGTTTCTTTTATAAAAATAAGGAATTATTTAAAACTCTATAAACATATTTACATCAATAGTTAGCGAAATAAAATTTATAAAATAGAGTGGTACTAAGAGAATTAAATGATAAGTTTAATAAAATTTCATCCAAGTTAGATATTTTCTATTTCATAAAAAATAAACCACCGACCAGACTTTTACAATTTATACCCAAAAATTTCAACCTACTTCACCTTTAAGTTTCCAATACCAATATTTTTCTAATAGCTTCCTGCTTTTCGTAGTTAAAACCAATCTTATCCAAATATTTAGGTACAGACCCGTAGTTTTCTAATATATAGTTGAGGAGGGCTTCCATAGTCTAATATCAAAGTTTTAGCTAGGTTGGGTACATAATTTGTTACCTCGGGATCCGACTTTGCGAAGTAGGCCGGTAAACCTGTAACCACAAACTCCTTTTCAACCTGGTCAATATTCGATGCCAACATAGTTGTTGTTGTACTATAATCCTTAACTATAGGTCCGATAGGTACGTTCAATATTGACAGTAATAAAGCTAAAGGTATAAAATTAATACTTAAAACCAAGCACTATTACCGGTAACTAAACCAGTTCGATCTTTGCCGTGGGAGCAGTGGATTAATATAGGACCTTTGTGAAGTTCTAGAAGTATCACGTTCAACACTTTTAATAACTCAACCTGGCAGAAATCAATCATATCAGTATAAGTTCCCAGTAAGCCTCTTGGTGCTAGTATTCGGTGAGCCACCAGTTTGGTAGCTTTATTTTTCATCCCAAATACGTAGTAGAAGATGACTTTTCTGTTAGCAAATAAAAGTTAATTTATTAAAAACCAGCAAAACTTTACATTTTAGTTAGGAAGCTACATCTCGACCATACAGCTTTAGATTTGTAAATTTTACCAATAAGATTGATACGATAAGTTTGTCTTAAAACTGAAGTTGTTGCGTTCCCATCAGGTATATTTTTTTGGTACGAAACTTGCTCAACTTTCTGAGGTAAAGTAGAGTCGGGTGATTCTGCATTTAAATTCTTTTTATTTACTATTTCTGGTAAACTTGTATCCTAATAGTAAAAAAATAGTCCAAATCAATATAAAAACCTAAAATAAAATTACTTTGATCAAAGATAAAGGGTAAGCTGCTTGAAGTTCATCAGAACTACTTTGTTCAAGTCTAAATAGGATTAGCTTATGTAAATAAATTGAGTTTAAATAATTAACTTACTCGGTTCTTAAATCTACTATAGTTACAATTTTATACGTATCCATCAGATTTTTGAGCTCTAACGGAGAAATACCGTCTACATAAATCTACAGTTGAGTACCTAAAAACAATAAATATTATTTACCTAACCTAGCGGATCGAAACAACATTCCAGTAACTAAATTTAATTTATTTACACTATAAATCCTAGTTAAAATAAAGCGATACAATAATCATTACTTATCAGATTCGGTCAGCCTTATTACAGAGCTAATACTATCCCTAAAATTCAATACCGTTTTGAAACCTTTCATTTTGTTAAGATGTATAGTTAGTTATAGCTTAAATTTTTCGATATGTATAATTTTGTTTTATACAAATTTATTGATCATAGAGTTTCAATAATGACGTTGAAATGATAAGTTCGAAAGAAAAAGGTTGGATCCTGCGCGTAAAATGATAGCTTGGAAATTAACGTTGTTTATCACATATCTCCAGTAAAGATACTTAATTACTGTGTTGATATCCCTTCTCCCACATTTTAAATATATTTTTAAGAACTAACATTAAAAAATAATAATAATAAATCAATATACAAAAAAGTTATTATATTTATTGTATATAAAAATTAAAGTTTATCTTTAGCAGCTAATTTCCTTATAATCGCATTATCATGTAAGGTAGAGTACATTAAGTTAAATAAGGCATCGTTATTCCGATTCCTACTCTTTATTTTCTCAAGAACCTCCCTATCCAGTCCGTTAGCTTGTTCTTGGTTCGTATTAAATTGGATTCGTCTCAGTTCGGAATCTGGGATCGCTCCTTCGTCTAGTTCACCTTTTTTAATAGAGGCACCTACGCTGTAGTTGAAAACTAAACTTATAAGAATACTCAGCTTTATACAATTCATTTAATACTTTTATAAAAATAAAATAAAATAAATGAGTTAGTGGGATTTTAGTTTCTATAAACGAAGATCGAAATAATACTAATATCGTTGTTTCATTTCAAAATTGGTAAATTTTAAGGATCTACGTAATTGGTTTCTTATTGATACAAAACATATTTTAAGTAAAAATTTATTAGCAACTGCAAAAGTTGTAAAAACTAAAACTTGAATTACGACATCGAAGTTAAAAGAATCAGCTTGATATAAAACCGTGGTTCAAATCAAAAAATGGGCCCGAAATATTAGCGTTTGGTTCGGCTAGTTAAACTCGAAAACTTTACGTATAAGTTTCAAAGATACCTATTTTCTCACGATGAAACATATTAAAAGTAAAATGAAATTTAATTTAATATAACTTACAGAGATTTTTAATTGTTTCGTATAGTAATTTTTTTTTAAATTGAAATTCCAACCTAAATGTGTTTTAAGTTCAGTATTTTAACAATTTTTGCGTAAAACCAATTTCGTTGTTTAGGGGTTGTGGGGAAATAAGTAAAGTATCATCCTTTAAAATTTTGAAAATACACTACAAAAAAGTTGAGCTGTTCAATTATTTTAATAGGAAATTAATCATAAATTTTTTAATTTTGATTTTTAGGAAACTGTTTCCCTATTTGTAGCATTTATCATTGTAATTTATTAAGTTGGCCTATAACTTTTTTAAACCATAATTATTAATATAATTATACTATAAATATATATATATACATATATATATATATAGATAGTAAGGATATATTTGCTAACAAATTTTTTATATTTCCTATTATTATAAATGATTTTAACGAGTATAATTAGTAAATATGATAGTATTTAATAGTTATAATATATTAGGTACGGTAGGATAAAAATATAGTTCAAATTTACATATTCGGAAAGTTATTTTTACGTTAAATCTTATTTATAACGGAGGGCGGGTAAAATAGTAGTTGCTGTAACTGTGAATGGATTTTGAAGCCATCTCAAATTCAATTCAGTGGTTCTAAAAACCACTACCAAAATGTAATTTTGAGAAGTGTTTTCAGAACAGTAAAGGCTGATATGGTATAAGATCGAATTAAAATTTTGAATCTATAAATATCTATGTAACTGGCAATTTTATTGAATATTAAGTATAGTAATTTAAAATAGTTATAATTTTGAATTTTATTTATAATTAATATTTCAAAATTTTACCAATAGTACTTATGGTAAAATAATAACATTTGATTTTCTATAACTATTTACGCAAAAATATTCATCTTCGGGAGATTAGTTTTAAATTTTAAGTTATATACTTTTGAAGATAAGTAGTTTCGTGAGAATTTTTTCGATACCGATAGCTTATACATAAGTATAAATTAATAAAGGAGCATCTGATTTTACTATATAGAAAATTTGCTTGGAACGATATAGTAAAGGATGACCATTCTTTACTAAAATTTTCCCATATATATACTTTTAATTACTAAATTTTTTAAAATAATGATTTTTTAGCTGATATACTTTATACTAATTTTTTTTTAACTTTTCGGGAGAATAGTATTCAAATTATTGAAAACTTTAAAATTTTATTTAAGTATTAATATACTTTTCTTAAATATAGTAGTATAAACTACTGACAAATTACTATTAACAATTTATTTAATACACCTGTAATCGAATATGCGATACTAACTACATAACTTAAGAGTTTCGTTTTATTAAAGGTATACAAGCACATGCTTACTTACAAATCGATTATATAAAAGTAGTTGATGTTGATGTTCGTGACATTTACTAAGTATATCTCTCTATAACTATCACGAAGATCAAACTTTTAGATGAATTCATCGTTTCTGAATCTAAAAATGAATAGTTAGCATAAATTTTCATTTAAATAGTGTTACTTTTATAGTGTAATGCGGTGACGATCTCAAACGTATCCCTTAAATTTATAGATGGTAAGCGTTAGCTTTGTATTCAAAACAGCCTAGCTTAAAGCCAAATATGATGGGTGACTCAACTTCACATGCCAACTTTACCCCAACCAAAATTTGAAGTCTTTAGTCAAGCTTTTTTAAAGCAATGTGCTTTAGTTGTGACCTATCATATGGCAGTTTTATAAAAAATGGACCAACCGACGTTAAAAAATAAGCTACAGTTATTGAAAATACTAAAAGTAATTAAGCATATTTTACCAGGTGAATAATTAACTCTATTTATACATACACTCAAAACATTGGTGGCTCAAACCTTCAACAATCAATTCCATAATTACAAAGCCCATAAGTTAGTGAAACTTTGAATTTACGAAATTTATGTGAACTAGAATCTGAAATCTTGGAGCTAAATCTATAAAATAGAAGTAAATTTACTTTTCAAGCTTTAAATTCTTTTAAAAATTTGGTTGTCTCACATTTTTAAGCGCCTTTACATTTCAAGCAACGAGGCAACAGGTACTTTAGAAACGATAAACAGTTATATTAGTGAATTTTAAAGTTATATTTATATATATATACCATTGAACTCAACTACAAGGACAGTTATTTAATCGGATGGCAGCTTTAACTAAGAAACCTAGTTTAGGGAAAGGTATAAAACGAAATGGAATCAGCTACGAGAAGCGACAGATATCTTCACCAAATTTAGCTAGTTATTTTAACCTTAATCCAACTACACCTATAGATGATAACAGTAACACTAACTTAAAAGATAGTTGTTTACAAGTACACGATGAACCTGAATGTAACTTAGATGAGTTGGATCGAGTTACAGTAGATCAAATTTTTAAAACAGAAACCGTTTATGACAAGGTAATGCCTTATATTGAAAATCGAGTAAGTAAGGAAAGATTTTCCGATTTAAAGAAGTTGATCTCTACTTCCTTTAAAAACTTAGATAGTAGATCTACCAACGATAAAGCGATGCAATCGGCTAAAGAAGAGCGGGAAATAGGTTCAGGCGCATCCGGTTCAGTTTACTTAACTTCTACTAAATCGAACAGCAGCCCTATAAAAACTTTGAATTTCGCCATTAAAAAATTCCCAAAGGTTGGTTATAAGGAAACCGAACAGAAGTACTTCCAGAACCACGCTTACGAGATCTATTTAAGTTGTTGTTTAGAACATAAAAATATAGTACGATGCCACAAAGCCATCTACGACGAAAGTCGGTTTCAACTGGTATTGGAGTACCTTCCTTACGACTACTTTGATCAGGTATTAAGCAATAAATTGTCCAAACATGAAATCAACATCTACTTCTTACAACTGTGCGACGGGGTGCAGTACTTGCATAGTAATGGGATCGTCCATAGAGACCTCAAGCTAGATAATTTGATGATCGACTTTAACCGTCAGTTGAAGATAGTAGATTTTGGGTTCGCTACCGTACTAAAGAACAGCCAAGGCGTAATAGAACAGTCCAAAGGGTTATGGGGCTCAGATCCCTACATGGCTCCAGAGATGTTCAGTAACACTTCTGGATATGACGGGTTTAAGTCTGATATATGGTCCATCGCTATCGTCTATTTAGCTTCTCATTCGGGTAGATTCCCTTGGGATGTAGCTAAACCGGAGGATTACTACTTCTCTAAATTCTCAGTTAACAAGAGCAGTATCGACGAACTTATTGAAGATAATAACGCCAGGCCACTTATTCATGCTATGCTTGAATGTGATCCCGCCGTTAGGTTCGATATCCACCAAGTTTTAAGAAGTAAATTCTTCGATAAGGTGCGGCTTAACTTTATGACCGACAGTCTCCTCCAAAGCAGCGCTAACTTTTTCCCTAACAACCATCTCACTCCCTTCACTAACGTTAACTCTAGGCCGAGATCTTTATACGAAGTCTCATCCGGCTCAAATTCTACTGTATCTTCCGGTTAACAGTTTTGAATTCTAGTTCGTTTTAAATGGTTTTGTTTCAAATTTATTGGGTTGAAATCCTACCAACAAGTTTCATTTTATAGTTCTACTAATTAGTTTTGCCAATGAAGAGCTAGGGAAGTTTTTGGAGATAAAAATATATATGTTTTTCAGGCTGTACTAGTTAAATTTTTATTTTGAATATTTAATAAAATTCATCAATTTATCTTTTAAAGTTACTATTTATTGCTGTTTTAATATATATATGTATACAATATTTCCTTACAAGCTTTTTATAAAATTTTATTTTTTTCAACCGATTATTCTAAACTAGAAATAAAAAAATGCAGTTTGATAATTTGATTGGTTGCACTTAAATTTTAAATCATTTGGTTTGATCCACAAGCTTAGAATTCTAAAAAGGAACTATAAACTAAATAATAAACTATAGTATATGCATCCCTTTATTAAACATGAAAAGGTAAAGTTAAAAAATCCACTAATTTTAACTTGATAATTTTATATAGTATAGTATATAATAGATAAATGTAAGTTAAAATATTAGAAAAGCTTTAATTATATGTGCTAATTTTGTAATATTAGAATTTCTAGCTGAAGATACCTAATAGTTAGACTTATTTAAAAGACTAAAAGTTGTTAAAGCTAACTTTTCAGATAATAACTACTCTAAAAATAGCTTTTAATTAAAGCAATAAGTATAAAGGAGTTTTTAGAAAGAGGTAGAAAAAAATTTAATTATTATAAATTTTACTACTATTAAAGCTACCCACTAAATTAAAAAGATAGTCTTTAGTAAATTAATAGTTAAATTAACTACATTCAATAAAGTAAAATTATCTTTTATAATAATTAAAATATTAGTATAATTATGATAATAATAAAATTAAAAAGTATTTTAGATTACTTTTTAAGAAAATAGAGTTTATTTAGTAATTTTTAGATAACATACATTAAAATTTAATTAATTTAATAAATATAATAAAATAGCTTTTTTAATTTTTAAATATATAAAATTATTATTAAGTATATTATATTATATTAATAAATATAATAATAAAAAATAAATCTAACAACTATAAAAATCATTATACTTAAATATATATTAAAAAACTATATTATTATATAATTAAGTTATATAATTAGTAAATAAACTAAAATTATTTTAAAACTTTATCTTATATATTAAATGTTTAACTTTTATTTTTTAAATATATTTTAAAAATAAGTAAGTAAAAATATAGTATATTAAAGCTTTATTTTAAAAATAAATTACATACTAAAATTACTTTATATTAATTTAACTTAGCTATTTAAAATATAATTAGCTTAACTTTAATATTTTTTAAAATAAATAAACTATATATTATAAAAAAGTATATAATTTTATAATTTATAACACTTTAAAGTATAAATTTATATAATTATTTTTCTTTTTTTTAAAGTAATTTTCAAGTATAAACAAAATTAAGTAGTTTTTAAAAAAGGTAAAATAGAAAAATAAAGCTTTTATATTATAAAATATTACTAAAATAGTTTTAAAAAAAAGTTAGTATAATATAAAAAATATTCTTTTATATTAAATATATAATTTTAAAAAATATATAGTAAAGTATATTAACTAATAAAATAAAATATTAATATATATATAATAAATTATATAAATAAATATAAATTTATTAAATTAGTTTTATTTTAAATTTTAATATTTTATATAATATTACTATTCTTATACTTTTATAATAACTAAAAAAATACTAAACTATATTTACTATATCTATAAAATACTTATATATTACTTTTTATCTAAATTTTATATAGTAAAGCTATTTATAACCTAGTTTTTAGCTTAAAAAAAAATTAAGTATTTTTATACTTTTTTTAAAAATATTAAGAAATAATATATAAAAATAATAGTTTATTTTTATTATTATAAAAAAAAATTTAATAATTTATTAAATTATATTAAATATTTTTATTATAAGATAGTTTTTAAGTTAAATAAGAATATATATAATTTAAGTATTAAAAAATTTAATATAAATAATTAAATATATTAAGATTTTAATTTATTATTTATTTTATTAAAATAAATAACTTTTATTATAAAGTATTTTTTTAAAGTTTTTAGATATTTTTAATATAGCTAAATTTTAAAAAGATATATTTGCTATATAATAGTAAATAAACTTTTAAAAGTACTATTTATTTATTTTATAATAATTAACTTTCATTAAAAATATTTAATTTATAAATAAAGCTTATAAACTATATTTAAATAAAAGTTTATAAAATTTATATTTTATTTAAAATAATAAAAGTAGGTTTAAGCTAAAAACATTATATAAATAGCTATTATTATTTATTATTTTAGTTATACATAACTATTTTGAAAAAGTTATATAAGTATAAAGCTATAAATTAAGTATTAAAGTAGTATTATATAGCTAAAAGCTATAAATTATAGCAGTTTTAATAAATATATTAAATAATATAAATTGTTATTATAATTTTATTTTAAAAATTTATATATTATTTTAATAAAATATTAGACACTTATTATTATAATTTTATTTAAATATTAATATATATTTAAAAGTAAATTTACTATTATATATACTTTTATTAACAATATTTTTACTTTGTTTAAATATAAATAACTTTTAATAAAATTTATAAGAATGTAATATTTTTATATAAATAAATTAAAAAATATATATCTTAACTTTTTAAAATTAAAATTAGCTATTTTTCTAAAAGTTTTGCTTAATTTAGTTAAAGCCAAAAAAAGATATATAACCAAAGTATAATTTTTAATAATATTTAAAAGTTTTTAAAAAAAAGTTACTATTTAATAAAGTTTTATAATAAAAATTTTAAATAAGCTTTTTTAACAAAAGTATAAATAAAAAGTTTAATTAACCTTTAATTTAAATATATAAATTTGGAAAACTAATTAACTTAATTTTTTTAAAAACTGATGATAATTAAGTTTATAAAAAACTTATGTTAACTTATATTGTACCATTAAAACAATAAGTTTGTAAAATTTAATTATCATAAAAACAAACTTTTAAAGAGAAGATTCAACTTTTTGTGGAGCTATGTAACTAGGGTTATCAGAACCTTGTTTGAAGTTAGCAGATTTTGGTACAAGCCCTATTTTTTATTTATTAGCTACATACTATGAATATAATTACCTAAAGTTTTAAACATTAACTGATCATCAGTATATTCATTGTTTGGGGTTGTTAGAAGCTTATCACCAGTGAATATAGAGTTAGCCCCAGCCATGAAACACATTGCCTAAAAATAAATGATTAATTTAACTTATAATTAAATATATTGAACTCACTTGTTCCTGAGCTGAGAAGCGAACTCTTCCAGCAGATAAACGAACCATAGCTCTTGGCATAACAATACGAGCAGTAGAGATCATTCGAACCATTTCAAAAATGTTAACAGGCTAAAAACTCATGTAAGTAAAATAAATATAATTATGCTACCTCTTGATCTTCCAATGGAGTTCCCTTAACAGCAAGTAAAGCATTAACAGGAACTGATTCAGGGTGAATAGGAAGAGTAGCTAGTGTTGTAAGCAAACCAACACGATCTTCTTCAGTTTCTCCCAAACCTATGATACCACCCGAGCAAACTGAAATACCTGCTTGTTGAGCGTTGTTGATGGTATTGAGTCTTTCATCGTAAGTACGAGTAGTGATGATCTACTTAAATCTATAAATAGCCAATTTACTAAACTTTACCTTTGGATAAAATTCACGGGAAGTATCTAAATTGTGGTTATAAGCAGTTAAACCAGCTTCTTTGAGCTGTTTAGCCTGTTGCTCATCCAACATACCTAAAGTACAGCAAACTTCCATACCCATACCCCTAATAAAAATTAGTATGAGCTAAAATAAAAAATAAATTACTTGATTTCAGTGATATGGTTCAAAATCTTTTTAAAGTTAGTTTTACGGCCTTTAACATCACGCCAGGCAGCTCCCATACAAAATCTAGTTGAACCAGCTTCCTTAGCTTTACGAGCCGCATCTAATATAATACCCGATTCCAACATCTTTTCAGCCTTAACAACAGTATCGTACCTAGAGGATTGAGGGCAATATTTACAATCTTCGCTACAGCCACCAGTTTTGATTGATAGTAACGTGCACTGTTGTACAGCTCTTGGGTCATGATTTTGACGGTGTACTTGGGCCTTTTGGAGATTTAATTTAAATTATTAGTTATATCTTACCCCATAGAACAACAACTCTAATAAAGGTGAGTCGAAAATAGCTTGTACTTCATCACGAGTCCAATCATTTCTAATAGGTCCATTCGCATACTTAGCAGCAGCACTAAGCTCTCTTCCCCAATTGTTGCCAGAGCTGGGAGCCTGATCGATCGAAGCAAACTCTAATCTAGTAGCGGTAGAGAACTTGCTACAACTATATTTGCTATAGTTCATAGCATGTTTCGATACGAATTTTGGGACTTGAGTTGATAAACCAACTGAAGATTTTAATATACGACGTGCCAGCATAGTTATCTATAAAAATATGGAAAAGGTTAGCTATACAATAAACTACAAGGTATCAAGGTACTTACAGTATTGGGATTTAGAAGTAAAATAGATTCAAAGATTGTAATCTGTTAAATTTAAACGTAATTCGAAATTTGAAATCTAAAATCTAGCTAATGAAATAAGTTTTCTGTTGAAGTAAATAATTATACAGCTAAATTTGGAAATATAGTAACAATTTACAGAATAACTAATGACGCGTTATGGCTTGGATTTAGAAAGGATAATTGGTTCTAAGATCAACACCTCACAATATTTACGCTTCCATTGTTTCTCAGATAACCTGCTTGTGAATCTACCTTTTTATTGGAGAAACTTCAAAGCAGATTTAAACCGAAACAAATCGTTTAGCATTCAATAAGGTTTTGTATCTTAGTTAAAGCGTCTTTATTACCTTAACAATCTGTATTTGAGGTTTAAAACGATACCAACATATCTCCGTTAGCGTTTGCACCAGACTAATAAACCTTATAAGCTTTGAGTTTGAACTAATTATAAATAAAGTTTATAACTAAATTTTAAACTCGGATTTATTTAGCTTTATACTCTAGATTTAAACTACAATTTTTTATTCACTTGCTAACTATCTTCCAATCACAAGATTTAATACCCTTTCAGTTTAGCCGAATCGGAATGCAAATCAAATTGTTTTTAGTTTTGTTTAATTTTACCTGGTGAATATCATTTTAATTTAAACCTACCTATTATAGCCAGTTATTTAAAAAGCTTGATTTCAACATCAATCTAATTAAATAGAAAAGATATGAGCTTTAATGAACAGAGGATAGAACTACCTAATTTTTTTAAAATTTTGAGTGAATCGAGCTGTAATAGAATTAGAGTATTGGAAACAAATGTTTAATTTATTATAAAATTACTAAACTTATTAAAACTTTATTTGTTTAATTTAGGTTTCAAATATAAAACATTTATTTTAAATACTATTAGATATATATACTTAAAATAAAAAATAAAAAATAAAAAAATTATATTTTATTACAAGTATATTTAAAGTTAGCAAATATTGAGAAGTTTAGATATACTTTTAAGTTTTTAGTAAAAGGTTTAATTATTAAAAATACTAAAAAAAAAGTTAAAGTATTAATAATAGTCTAAATTACTATTTTAATAAAGTATATAAAATAGTATTATAAAGTTTAGTAGATAAAAGAATAAAATTAGTAGTATAAAAAATAGTAAATAATTTTAATAATTAAATATATAATATTTAAATAAAAATACTAATTAGAAAATTAGCTACTTTAAAAACAGCTAATTTTAAAAGATAATTAATTTTTTTAATAGTTTACTTACTATTATATAATAGGTATAACTTTTTTAAATTTAGATATATTAAGATATACTTAAAATTTTCAAAAAAAAACTTATTAAATTAAGTAATTTTAATTATTTAAAATATACATTATATTAAAATTTTAAAAAATTATATAAGAGTATTTTTTTTATTTATAAGCTAAATCTATAATTATTTAAATTTTAGGCTATAAGTTTTATACTTTAAACTATACAGTTAAAAGTAGTATATTTTTTATATTTATATATATATATTCAAAATAGCTTTAGTAATAAATTCATAACTATATAAAAATTAAATATACTTAATATAAATTTATAAATTATTAGTATTTTTTTCTACTATATAAAAGAAAAGAAAAGAAAATTTATATAAAATTTTTAATTAAAATAAAGTTCAAATATATATATAGTTTTTATATAAAGTATTAAGTAAGTAGCTTAATATTAGTATTTTATACAATTAATATATAAAGCTTAATTTAATTTTCAATTATTATAATTATGAAAAAAATAATAATTTTTTATATAATATAAAGTTATATATTAAAATAGCTTAATAATTATTAAAATTTAACTTTTAACAATTTTAAAAAGCTAAAAAATAAATCTTATTTTAATAGTAGTATTATTAAAATATTATATTTATTAAACTTATATTTATATATATATTATTACTATATAAATTTAAGTATTATTATTTAAATAATTAATATAGTTTTTTTAAAACTTTTCTAAAAAGGTTCTTTTAGCTTAAAAAATTTATTTTATATTATATCAATTATTTTTTAAATTTATTTTAATTATATTTTATAATACTAAAACTTTATTTTAATATTTTACTAAGTTTAAATTTTATTTAACTTTATAAATATTAAAAAATATTTTAGCTTTATTAATAAAAAAATTAAAGTATAACTTTATATTTTATAATATTAAATATTATAAAAGTATATACTTTATTTTTATATAACAAAATATACATATCTTAAAAAATATTATAGTTTTAAATAATTAAAAAAATATTTAAATTAAACTTACCCTATTATATAAAGTAAGCTAATATAATTTTTTTAATATTTTAAAATAAAATACTAAAATTTTAACTTTAATATATTAAAATTTTGCTATTTATTTAAATTAATTATAAATATATTTATATAATAAATATACTAGTTGCATTTATATATATATATTTATATAATAAAGTATATTTTTACACTTAATTATTTTTTAGTCTTTTTAAAAAAATAAAAGTTAAATATTTAATATTTAAAACAAAACTTTAAATAATTTTAACTATATTATTAACTATATAGCTAAATTATATAGTAATATAGTTTTTAATATATATTTAAATATAGTAATTTCTATACTTATTAGCTTAGTTTTTTATTATTATATTTATTATATATAAAATAAATATATATTTTTTATACCTTTATTTTTAGCTAATTTTATTAGCTGAATTTTTTTTAATAACTTTTAAAATTAAAATTAAATACTTTTAAAAGTAACTAAATATTTATTTAGTTTTTCTTTTTTAATAGCTTAATAACTTATTAAAAAAATGCTATATTACTATAAAATATTAATTTTAAAATAAATTATAAGTTAAAATAATATTTATAACTATTATGAAAATAAATTTAGAAAATTTTACAAGTATTTATAAGTATAAGCATAATAATAATAATAATAATAATAGCAAATAACTATTTTAAAGTATTAAGTTTTTATATATTAATTAGTAAATACTATTTTATTAAATAAAGTAAAGTATATTATAATTAAGTAACTAATTAAAAATAATATACTAATTTTAAAGTATTAAAAAAATATTTTATATATTAACTTATTATAAATAAAATTTATTTTCATTTTTTAGTTAGCAATTTTTTTTCTAAACTTATATTATATATTTAGTTAATAAATTTAACTTTATATAAAAATTTAGTGTATTAATTTATAGTTTTATAAATAATATAAATAAGCTTATTGTAAATAAAAACTTATTATTATTATTAAAGATTATGTATTTAATTAGTTTTCAATTTTTTTAAAAATATATTATATTTACTAGCTTAAAGCTATTAGATATTTAGAGCTAAAATTTATACTCAAACTTATAATAAGTTTAAAAGTAAAAAAATAGCTTAACTTTTATTTTAGGATATTTTTTTTTTATAAAGTATAGTTTTTAAAGTAACTAAGCTTTAAGATACTATCTTTATAAAAAAATTCTGCTATTTTATATATATTGAAACCACATTTATTAATGTTATCCATATTATATAATTATTTAAAGTAAAAATGGCTAAATAATTAATAAAAACAAAAATTAAATAATTTTAATATTTAAACATTACAATAATTTATTATTTAGGTCTATTTGGTAAAGTGCTTAAGCTCTATAAAGTTAGTGGGTTAGGTTTAAATGATGCTTTATCCATATCCAAAGATTTTAGCTGTCCACAAGCAGCCATAATATCTAAAGAAAAATTAATTTAAATTTAGCAAGAAAACTTACCTAAGCCTTTAGAATATCTTACTGTAGCCATAACACCATTATCAGTAACCACTTTAGCAAACTGTAATATTTTATCTAAATCTGTGCATTCAAACTCTGAACCAGGCCAAGGATTAAAAGGGCTAAAGTAATAGTTAAGTTAAAAATCATAAATAAATAGTTATTGTTTACATAAGGTTAACATGAGATGGAATGTGTTTCAAAAGTTTGGCTAGTTCTTTAGCTTCAGATAAACTATCGTTAACATTTTTTAACATTACGTACCTAATAGTCAAAGATTAAAAATAGTAGCAAAATAAAATTACTCGAAAGTTATTCTGGAGGTAGAGGGAGTAGCTAAGCGAGTAAACTCCTGACAAGCTTCCATAAGCGAAGTTATGTTGAATTGTAGATTTAATGGAACAAGTCTGGATCGAGTTTCGTCATTAGTGGCATGTAGTGATACAGCTAAACTGATTCCGAGCTCGCTAGCTAATTTGGGAATTAATGGAACCACTCCAGAAGTCGAAATAGTAACCCTATGTTTTGGGAAACTTAAGCCAGATGAATCAGTTATAAGTTTAATAGCCTTCGAAACATTTCTTAAAATAACAAGCTGTTAGTTTTAAAATTCAATTATATATTTACTTATAGTTATAAAGAGGCTCTCCTTGTCCCATAAAAACGATATTACTTATAGGTTTTTTTTTAGTTTCTTCTACTGGGAAATACTTCAAACGGGTTGCAAAAGACATAAACTGACCAACTATTTCACTACTTTTTAAATTACGTAAAAGCTTTTGAGTCCCAGTAAAGCAAAATTTGCAATTTAAAGAGCAACCAACCTGACTAGATACGCATAAAGTACGCCTTAGATTGTCAGGAATAAGTACCGTTTCTACTTTACCACTTGTTTTCAATGGAAATAAACATTTCATCGTACCATCAGAGGAAATTAATGGATTCTAAAACCATATTAAAATTTTTAATATTAAAATATGTTATATAGTTTACTTCTATCCTTGGGTAAGATATTGTGAAATTATCCTCTAGCTTTTGACGTATTATCTTATTAATATCTGTCATCTGGTTAAAATCTTTAACGCCTATAAAAGTCTCAAGTTATATAAATTTATCGATAATTATGGTTACCTTTAGCATAAATCCATTTGTAAATAATATTTGGAATATAACTAGGCATATTATCTATTTTATTTAGCAACTCGACATTCAATTCTTCCTTTGGTAGCCCTAAAAGCTCTATTCGTTTTATAGCTTCATTACTATTCCATCTTATATGGCTGAATTTAGACTTAAAAAGACCTGAACTAGTTTTTCGTAAATTCGACATTTTTTTGTTTTAATAAGAAACTAAAAATTTATTTAATAAAATATTTTTTAAATTTTTATTAAAACTACGAAAACAAAATGAATACAACCCAAGTCAGGACAGTAGGTTCAATGTCGTTTTGTCCTCAATGTGGTAACCTGTTAGATAGACCAACTGAGAATCCTTTAATCACATGTAATGCCTGTAAACTTACAGTTAAATTGGAAAGTATGTTTTCATTTACTTTGTTGGACTTATAATTATATAGATAAGAAATCAACCTTAAAGTCCAAAAGTTTACCAAATGCATTGAAATCCTCTTTACGTTCCAAGCGTGAACTTGTACAAAAATCATCAACAGCTAGAGAAGCAGCTGCAACAGTAAATAGATAAATATATATTTTTAAATAACATTTTGAACAGATCAAAGAAAAATGTGCAAAATGCGGTGCACCTGAAATGTCTTTCCATACAATGCAACTTAGATCTGCTGATGAAGGTCAAACTGTCTTTTATAATTGTACAAAGTGTGGGTAAGCTTTATATTTTTAATTACATTGCCTCACAATCTATTTTTTCTAGTTATAAATATTCGATTAATAGTTGAAACAAAAAAGTTTAAAATAAAATAGAACATGTAGCAGATTTGACCATATTTTGGATAATGTGATTTTATTTAAAGGTATCATTTTATATTATATGCTTAGTAATTTTAACTATTTGTGTACAATTGCATTTTAAAATAAATTGATATTTTTTTATTCCTTTAAAAATAACTATCTTTATTATGTTTATATATTTTAATTGTATTGAAAACTATTTAATATTAAAATTTAGCTTGTACCTTAAAGGTTAGTATATGTTAGAAAGATGTTTCTACAAAGATGCAAAATGCTCTGAATATAGAACTATTAGACTTTGTTTAAATCAAGCCTTGAATACAATTATATTGTTTTTGGTAATATCTAGGGTTACGTTCAATATTACGCAAGCTATATTGAACGTTTCAAAAGAAACTGATTCTAACTAACTTGTCGTAAGTGAATATATTAAAGCTTTATATAGATACTCCTGTGTTTTCAATTTTAAGTCGTCTTGGGATTATACAATACAGCTTATTTCAAGAGGTGAGGTAGTTGGTAATAGGAATCAAATTTAGTGTGTAGTTTATTTTAGTATGAAAAGTTAAGCTTTTTATTCATAAAGTTGAAACCAGTATATTTATAAAGCATCCTTAATAAAAAAGCATTATATACATTTTTTTAGAAGAAAGTATTAAAAGATCTGACCTTATATTATGGAAAGGTTTGCTGAGTATACCAAGCTAAGAGGATAATTGTGACATTATTTGTACCTTTCTAGTATTAGCTTTAGGTGAATAATAGAATAGTTAGTTTTCAACATTGGTGGCTTATTTTGATAGGTTTTTAATTAATAAGTATGTAAATACAGTTCTAAAGCTAATTTTTTTAAATAGTTGTAGAAATATATAGCAGTTTTATATTAAAAAGTGCATATACTAATATTATATTTGTAATTAAAGTATTTAAATCTTCAAATAGTACAATTTAAAAAATTTATAGTAAAAATTTAAAAAAGTGAATAGCATATCTATATTATAGTTATATTATTTATATTAATAGCTTATATATTCAGAAAGTTTATCTTTTAAAAATTTAGTATATATAAAATTTTGGTTTTTTTTTAAAGGAAAGCTAAATTTTAATTTTAATTTATATTTATTTTAGTTAATTTAATTAATAATTTACTTTATATATATACTTTTATAAATTTAGCCTTATTTATAATTATTTTATAAATATATTTCTTCTTTTTTATTATTAAATAATTTAGCTTAAAGTTTTTTTATTTTTTTGATAGCTATTTTATATATTTCAATTTTTATTTTGTTTTAGTATATTATTTTAAATTTATTAGTACTGTTAGAAATTTAAAATGCCTATATTTATAAAATTTTAAATATAAAACATATAGTAATAATAATAAATAGAAATTTTAATATAAATAAGTGCTAAACTTCTAAATTTTTTTTTAATTAAATAAGGTTAAAAAAGTAGAAAATTTTACTATTAGCTTTTCTTTTTTTAATTTTTACACTTATTTTTTTACAGTTAATATAAATACTTTTATATTATTAAGTTATATATCTACTATTTTTACTTTATAAAATATCTTTATACTTTTTCTTATAATACTTAGCTTAGCTACCATTTAGGTTAATTACACTATTCTACCCTAGCTTAAAATCAGCCTCTTTTCTAATATACTATTTTTCCATACTTATTTACTTTTATTTATTTATTTTAATTTACCTTTTTTTAAAACTTACTTTATTTTTTTAATTAATTTAATATTTATTTTAATTTAAAAAAAATTAATTAACTAATTAGTTTATTTCTAAAAACTTAAAAGTTGTTATTTTAAATTTAAATTTAATGGTAAGCTTTGTATAATTAAATATTTTGTTTTTTAACTTTTTTTAAATCTATAACTGCAAAACAGCCTGTAAAACATAACTATTCATTATGAAAGAATAAAGTGGTATATTATATAGTTAAGTTAGATTGAATAATCTCAAAGTATTATTCATTATAACAAAGTTTTTCCCTTGTTTAGTTTAATTAATTTGCTAAATACATTTATATTAGCAAAATAATGTTGGATTTTTGCAAAATCGAATCAGTACATTAATTTTCCAATCCGTTATCCGGAAAATAAGGTCAATGTATAAACTATCTTCTATTTGTGAAAGGTTTCTTAGTTAAGGATTTAAAAAAATACTTCTATAAATATATTGTTTATGGGATAAGTTTTATCTGTGATCTGTATTTTTAATTGAAAATTTTGGGATGTAGTCTTGTTTCTTGCTAGCCCTTATAAAGAAACAGGGACCAATATTTGTTCTGGGTAATAACTTAGGATACTTTAAACCGTAATGACGACACAAATTGATTATAATAAATTTATTGGTTGGAGAAGTTGGAAACTAGGCTAAAGTGACAGAATAAAAGTAAGTAATTTCTATCGAGTTAAAAAGAAGCGAACAAGGAAACCACTTCAAGTTAAAAGTTACTTTAAAAATCTATCTACGTATTAACAATTTGTATTCGTGTTAATTTAAAATGATCCCAGCTAAGCAAAACAAAATTGATTTAAGCGTAATATCTTTTCTTATTTTGATTTTAATTTTCTTAGAAACTTAATGAAGAAGAATTAAAAGCATTCCGTATGTATGGCAAACTCCCTGCCAACAAAGATGTTAAAATTCAGAAGATTCAGGTAATTTTTTAAATTATTTTTTTAATTAATTTATAACATTATTAAGGAGCGTAAATATTTTGACAGTGGTGATTATGCCATGCAGAAAGCCGGGAAACCTGTAGCAATAGGATCTGAGCACCCATCTCCTGAAACTATTCCACACTCTTCTCCTATAACCGCTAATAATAATGTAAATAAGCCAGTTACCAAGGAGAGTAATCTAATTCATACTATTGATGATCAGCCTGAAAACAAAGGTCAATAGAATGCAGCTTGAAACCAATTTAATTTAGCTACTAATTTATTGTGCAAAGAATAGAAAGCATCTCGCTTAGTAGACCTTACTTATTCTTTACATTTTATACGTGCTGAATTGCTTGCTTAACATTGTTTACCGATTAAACCATCTACTTTAAATTACACTTTTTTATAACTAAATAATCCACAAGATGTGCCAATTATCTTGACAGATTTAATTGAATATATGCTTTTCTTAACAATAACAAAACTGATTTTTTAAATATTGCTAAAATCAATTAACATAACTTTTTGTAACTAATTTATATTGCAAATACTATACCTATGATTACATTTTATTTTAATACTACTAGATATTACTGTTTAAGACTTAAATCACAAAATGGACAAATACAAAACAAAAAGCTCATTTCCATAAAGATAAATGATATAAAATTTTTATTTAAATAGTTCTTCAAATTATTACTTTAAAATCAGCTTTACTGTTATATAATTGTTTTAAAGACATATGTAAGAAAAAAGCTAATATTTTAACTTAGCTTTAAAGTTTATCTTATTTTAGTCAATGTTTGAACTAAAATATTAAAAGATAAGACTAAAATTAAATATATAAAAGGTTATAAAATTAATTATAAGTTTATAAAATATATAATTTATTTAATTCAGAAATAATTGTAGAAATACTATATTAGTAACTACTAATTAATATATTTGACTATAAAAAAACTACTAACTTTTGTTAAATTTATATTTTTGTTATATTAAAATTAATTAAAATTTTAATTTTAATATTAATAAGGTAAAAATTAGTTTATTAAACATTAACTATCTTTTAAATATTAACTTAATAGTATAACTTTAAAATACTTATTTGCTTATATATATATTTTAATCTTATTTTTTTTAAAGTATATAAAATTTTGCTATTTATAATCACTTTATTAATACTATCATATTTTATTGTTTTTATTTTCTTATAGTTTTTAATTTTTTTTGTTATTATCTTTTTTACTAATCTAGCTCATTATTTACTATTTACTTTTATTATTATACTTTATTTATTAAAATCTACTTTTTTGTTATAAATAAAATATTAAAATTATAAAGTACAATTTTTATAATTTTAAAAGTTAACTAAATTAATAATTTTAATTTATAAAAGTACTATTTTTAAAATCATAAAAAATTAACTAGATTAATAATTTTAAAATTATAATAAAAAGTTTTAATAATTATAAAATTTAATTAAATAGTAGCTTTAAATTTTAAAATTAATAAAAATCTAATAAGTTTAAAATAAAAAATTAAATAAAAATTTTAATTAAAATATAAAGTTTTACTAAATAAAATTATTAATAGTAATTAAAAAAATTGAAACTCACTTTTATTTAGTAAAAAAAATTAAAATAAAAAAGAAAGCTTATTAAATAAATTAATTTAAAGATATTAAAATTAAGTATAGTTATATATTTAAGCTTTTATATTAGTTTTTAAGAAATTAAATATATATATATAAAATTAAATTTAAAAGCTAAAAAACTTTAAAATATGAAAGTTTTAAACTAAAATTTAAATTTTTTAATAATTATAAAAAATTCTAACTTATTTTTAACTTATAATTTAATTTTTAGTTTATTAAGAATTTATTATAATTTTAGTAAATATATTTTAAATTAAAATTTTTAATCTTTTTTATAAAAATCTAATAGTTAATAAATAAACTAATTTTATTATAATAGCAGATTTTAATATTATTAAAAAATAAGTAACTATTTTTACTTTTATTTAAGTAAGTACTATTTTTAGTTATTATTTAAGCTAATAAAAAATTAAATATAATAATTTTTAAATATTAAATATATGTTATTATTATTATTATTATTTAAATTAAATACTTTAATTTAAATAAGTTTTATATATAGTGGCAATTTTACATTTGCATATATATAAAATCCCTTTTCTATTACATTTTATAATATAAAAATAAATAAAAACAGAATTTTAAAAAATAATTACTATAGTTTTACTATAATAATATAAGTATTATATTAAAATTTATTATTAATTAAGTCTAAATTAATTATAATACAAAAAAAATAAACTAACCAAAAAGAGTTTTACATTTACATAAATAGAATTAATATTTTTTAGTTTATTTTTAAATAAAACCATAAATAATATAAATTATTAAAATTAGTACTTTAAATTATATATATATATAATATCTAAATTTTAAAAATTCTATATAAGATTAAAAGCTAAACTTTTAATTTATAACTTATTTCAAAATTTTATAACTAAAATTTTAAAAATTTAGCTAAAATTATTTTAAAATTACAATTTTATTTTATAATTTGTTTTACTTTTTAAAAATAAACTAAATAATATTAGTTATATTTATATAAATGTAAAACTACTACTATATTAAGTAAGTTTACTAAATTATAATATATTTATAAATTATATTTACTTAATATAATATGTTTTTATACTTTTAATTTAAATCTTTAATTTTTTAATAAAAGCTATTATTATTTAATTTAAATAATTTTTATAACTTTTTTAGTATAATTTATATATTTTTAATAAAGTTAATTTAAAGCTTTATATAATTTTATACTATTTATAAAACTAGTTTAGTATTTTAGTTATATAGCTTTTTATTAGTTTTAGTACTTTAAGTTATATAAAAAAAGAGTTATATTACTATATAATATAATTATATATAAAAACAAATAATTTTTTTTTAAATAATAATATAAATTTAAAATAGTTATTTAAAAAAAATCTATTAAAATATTAAAATAAATTATAGCTAAATATATATTTTAAATTAAAACTTTTACTATAATAGTATATATTATTTTATTTAAAGTAAATTATTTTAATAAAAAGCTTGAAATATTAAAAATATATAGTTATTTATATAGAATACTATTAAAAAAGCTTAATTATTATACTAATAAATAATTATATAAAATTAAAAACTGTTTTTTTAAATATATACTTATAAAATACTAAATATTATTAGTAAATTTTATAATTAATAAAAAAATAATTTCTAACTATTATAATTAGCTTATTAATAATTTTAAATACTTAATAATTTTTAAATATTCTAAAATAATAAAGCTAAAAAAATCATTTTGATTTAATAAAGTATTCTTATTTTTAATATAATTTTATTTAAAAATATTAAATTAAATATTAAGTAAATAAAATTTAAATTTAAATAATAATAGTGTTAATTTTTTTAATTAAAAAAACGTTATAAATTTAAGTTTTTAAATAAAGTTTTTAAAATACTATTCTTTATAATATTTTAGCTTTTATTATTATAACTTTTACCTAATTTTATATAAATACTTTTTATTACTTTATAACTATTTTTTAATCTTTAAATAAAAAAATCTAAAATATATATTTATTTTTTTATACTTTATTATATATATTATACTTATCAGTTTTAAAAAAATTACTTGTAACTTAATTTAAATTAATATAATATAGCTAAGTATATTTTTAATTTAAGTTAATTATACTTATTAAATAATTTCAATAAATTTCTTTTTTTAAGATTTTATATTATTTAATTTTACTAATATTATTTTATAATTTAAATTAAATATATATATAGTAAATTTATAAACTTTTTTACTAAATATAGCTTTTTATAAATTTTTTTTTTTATATTTAAAAAAAGAAAATATTTACTTTATTATATAAAATGTAAAACTATATTTTTAATTATTTTAAAATTTAATAAAATATTAATTTTTTAAGTTTTTTTAATAAATATATTAAAATATATAATACTTAAATATATTTTAAATAGGTTTTTATATAAAGCTTATAAAGATATTTTAAATAAAAAGACAGTCTAATTATATAAAGAGC
>JAWQFY010000425.1:0-31911 GCA_037055185.1 Capillidium rhysosporum | reverse complement strand
CTTTAAAATTTTTAAAATTTTAATAATTTTTGGTAAAGTGCACCAAATATTATATACTTTTCAATATATAAAAAGTAAATAAATATAATTAAAAATATTTATTTTTAGCTAATTTTATTAGCTTAATTTATTTTTATTTAATTTTTAATATTGAAATCAGCTACTTTTGAAAGTAGCTAATTGCCTATTTACTTTTACTTTATTAGTATAATAGTTTAAAAATAAGCTAATAATTAATAAAATTTTATATACTTATTATAATAAGTTTTAAATATTAAATATATATTAAAAAATTATACTACTATATAGTTTAATATTAATAAAGCTATATTTATTATTTATATATTTATTTTATTTTATAAGCTTATAGTAAAATATAATAATTATATATACTTAATTATATTTATAAACTTATTATAAAATATTTTAAAGTTTTATTATTTTTTTATTAAGGTAAAATAAATTTTAAAATATAAAATTTAATTTATAATTAAAATTATATAAATACTTTACTAAATACTTATTATTTAATAAATATAAAATAATTTAAACTATATATAATATTTAGTTTTTGGTATAACATTAGTAATAATTTTTACATTATATAGTATAAAATACTATAATATAAAAGTAGTAGTAAATATAAGCATTTATATATAAAAGTTAATAAATAGTAATAGTATAAAATTAGCTTTATTAATAATTATAAAAGTAGTAGTAGCTTGGTAGCAAAATTAATATAAGTATAAAAATATTTTAAATTATAAGTAGTAATAGCTATAAAAACTATAAATTTACTAATAGTATAAAAGTAACTAAATTTAATATATAAAATTTTAAAAAAAGGTAAAAATATTTGTAATTTTAAATAGTTTTTACATTTTTAAAATAATAATAAAATAAAAATAAAATAAAAATAAAAATATTATAATTATATAGTAATAGTAATTTAGTAAGCAATTTTATATATTTTAGAAAAATTTAATAAAAAGTAAAATTATTAACTATTATAATTTAATATAAGTTTAATTTATAAAGTTTTTTATTAATTAGTACTAATAGCTATATTAGATTTATTTTTGAATATTAAATTTATAAAGTTTTTAAGTAAAAATAATAAAATAAAATAAAAAATTTCATTTAAAATTTTTAGTAAATGCTTAAAATATTTTATATAAAGTTATTAAGATGGAATCAGTAATTTTAGTATATGAATTTTTTTTTAAAAAATATAATTAAATAAACTTAAAAAAAAAGAAAAAAAAATTAAAAATTATAAAGTTTGTAACTTATAAAGCTACTAAGTAATAAAATATTATACTATTATTTAAAAAGTTTTAATTTAGTTTAATTAAATTATATTTTTAAATAAAAACTTGTTTTTTATATTATATATAATTATTAATTTTTAAAAAATTTAATTGTAAAAGTTTATTTTATAATTTTATAATTAATATAAAGTTTTAGTATAATATTTATATTATTATAAAAAACTATACTATTACTTTTTAAAATATAATAAAATAATAGTTTTATATTTATAAAAATGCAAATCTGCTACTTTATAAAAATTTAACTTAAATTTTACTTCAATTAAAAATATCTAACTTTTATAAAACTATATTTTATAAAAAATATAAGTAAAGTAATTTATAAAAGCTTATAAATAGCTTTTAAAATTTATAACTTTTAGTGTGATATAATTTGGATATACTATAACTTAAGCCTAATATATAATACTTTACTTAATATATTAAACTTGAGTACTTATTGCTTCAATTACATATTGATGCCATCTTTTTCATAATTGATATAAAACTAAGTTAAAATAATATCTTCCTTATTAGAAGTTAAACTGCTAAAATACCTAATAATATTAACTTGCTATCAAAATGAATCTTTAATTAAAACTTTCCAATAGTACTATTGCTAAATTATTGATATAATAAGTATTATCTTCTAAAACAATTTATCAACTATTTGACTTGCTCTAAAGACAATAGTTACCTCTATCCCACACAGCCTACTCAACTTTATTATAAGCAAATCAGATAAGCGTACTATAAAAGAATCTTTTTTTGCTTTAAATAAAAACTTTTTATATATCTTATTTTTATTACTATATTGATATTTTAGAAATTTTAAAGTACAATCAAGCTAAGGCACTTAGCCCTAACTAGACTAAACAGTAAAATTTTTATGCTGCCTCCAAGATAAGTTTATCAATTGCTATAATGCTCACCTAATTTAATCAAGCCTTATAAAAGTACCTAAGGTACTCATTTTTTACCCAAGTTCTAATTAGCTAAGTTACTACCTTTCAAATAGCTATATAGTAAAACTTTAACATTTAGCTATAAACTTTATTAAAATAACTTTAGCTTATAATTTATATTATTTTACTATAAAGAAAAAATATTAAAGTATAGATAATTTTTTTTTTAAATTTAAATATATTATAAAATTAAAAAATAATAATTTATTATTAATATTTAAAATTTTAATTTATTATTTTACTTATTAAAATAAATAATTTTTATTATTATTATTGTTTACTTTTTTTTAACTTTTAAAAAAATATATATTATAATAATTATAATCTATTATTAAATTAATTACTTTAAATTATATATATATATATTATTATTTATAAAATTATTAGATTATTAAAATATTTAAAATATAAAAAATAGTAATTACTAATAAAAATAATTTAATTTTTATCATATAGTTATATAAATATATTGTTTTAATTATTAAATATAAAAAATTTTATAATTAAATATAGAATAAACAATATTTTAAAATAATATATATACTTTTTACTTTTTATTATTTTTTAAAATTTTTCTTTTTTAATAACTTTTAGTAAAATTTATTAAAAATTATAAGTTTTTTACTATATATATTTTTTTTAAATTTTTATTAAATATTTAAATTTATATTTTAAAAATAGTTAATTATATAGTTTTTATTAAATAATATTTTAAGTTAAGTTTTTAAATAATATAAATATAAAATTTAAATAAAATAAAATAAAATAATTATTTATTATTAGAAAATAATTTTTTTTATACTTTTATAAAATATTTATAAATAGTTATTATTAAGCTACAATTTATTTATAATAAGTTAAATTAATTTTTTTTTATTTTTTTAGCTTTAATTTTAAAATTTTATTTAAATAAATTTTAATATATAGTTAAAAAAATAATTTTAATATTTAATTATAATTATTAGTTATAGCTATAGTAATTCTTTATTAATAATAATAATTTTTATTAATTTGAAGCTAAATTATATTAATTTTATCTTTTTTATATTATTTTTAAAATAAATTTAACTTAATTTGAATTTGAATTAATTATATTTTACTAATATAATATTTATAATAAATAGTAATATAAGAGTAATAACTTGTAAAATAAATATTTTACATTAATTTTTAAATTATTAGCTATTAAAATTATTAATTAAAAAGGCTTAATTATAAAAAAAGTAAAATTACTAACTTTAAGTATAAAAAAATTAAAAAATAAAATTTTAAAATTTAAATAAATAGTTTAAATTTTAATTTTTTGTATTTATTTTAGTATTTTTTTATATAAATAGCTTGCTTTTAAAAAATATATTTAAGAAATTTAATAGCTAATTAAAAATTTATTAATTTATTATTAATATATAATATTTTTATATATTAAATTTATTTTAATTAAAAACTAAATAAAAAATTGATAAAATACTGATAAAATAATATATAGTTTTAATATAAAAAATAAGTAAAATAGCTTAATTAAAATTTAAATATTTAAATATAAATTTAATTTAAAATACTTGTAAACCTGAATTTAAAATTTAAAAAACTAATTAATTTATTATATATTAAAGATGTTTTAATAATGGTATACAATAAAGTAAAATATTGGATATTATAGTTTTATATAGACTTAATATTATAGTATAAATAAGAAATAAAATGTAGAATAAAAGCAGTATTTTTATACTACTAGCTTATTTAATCTAAAAGGGTTAATAAATAGAGCTTGTGTTTATTTTTTATATTATTAAATAGTTTTTAAATTATTATATAAATATCTTTTTATTAGATTAATAATTATAGTACTAATGAGCAGTTGCTCAACAAACAACACTTAATAATAATGGTTAGAGGAAATTATTATTCCAACTTAAATAGAAAATCCTTTATAATAAAAAATTATTAGCTAAAAAAATTAAGTATAGCTTTATGAAGTTTTAAATTTTAATTACACCATTTTATTTTAATAAAATAATAAAATAAAAATAATTTTTAATATTATATCTTTGCTAATGTATTAGAGAAATATTCTTTAAGTTCCCAAGTTAATAAAGCATAAGTTTAAATATACTGAAAAGTCAAGTATTTTCCAGTGAGTGACTGCTATACATAATTTTTCATAGCATCGATCCGAATGAGTTGATATCAATGAAATATATGGAGAACGGACACCTTGTTTTATACATATTTACCCTTAGATACAGTAATAACAATTAAAGCAAACTTGATGCCAACCAAGCTTATATTTATTATTTGCACATGAATTTAAAACAGAAATTACATATATTCCATTTAAAGCATAAATAATTCAAAAAAACTTGTTTCCAAGCCTAACTTAACAAAAATTACAGGGATGGAACAAAGTGGTAGTTGTTACCTTTCGTAATAACTTAAAACCATCCCTATTTTTCGTAAATTCTTACACCTCGTGAAATGGATCGAGCTGCTAATCAGCTCGGACCCTTATTTTACGCAAAAATAGCTCCGAAACTATTGTAACTACAAATTAAACGACGCAGCTCGCATATTCGTTACATATAATTTGGTAAATCCTTTTCAATCGGTTCTATTTTTCTTAACTATGTTTCAAATTATTTCATAGTTAAGCCCTTTCAGGTCAGTCGCAAAGGCCAATAAGCTTACAGTTACTAACAATAATTGAAACTGGTTTAGACTAAAAGTATCACTAGAATTTGATTTTTTTTGGGAACTCGCTCGTTTTAAAACCAACATCAGTTTATAAACAAGACAATTAATATTAAGGTGAGCACTTTATATAAGTTTTAATTAGCTTCTAATAAATACTACCTTTTCTTAAGCATATTTGATACATATATTTAAACTTAACAATAAATTCCCCCTTGTTCTACCTCATATTTTAATTTTGACAATTTTTTCTTGGCGATTCTAATTATTTTATGCTATAATTTAGGAGATTTCGACATTGAAATGGAAACAGCAACAGCTCAAGCAACATTTTTAATAGCTGATTCATCAGAAACTAATTCAACTGAAACTCCAGCTCAACGTTCACTATCTATTTACTCAACAGAATCTTTAAGTTTAAGAGACACCGATTCTAAATCTCAATCTACTGTTTCTAAATTAGAGGAAGAAACACCTGAGCAAGGCTCCTTTAATCTGTGGTCTTATATACCAAATTTGAATTCTATATCAAATTACTTCTTTACCCCATTTTCGTAAGTTTATAATAATGGTTATTTTTTAATTTATGCTAGTCAAAAACCTGAAAATACCAAAAAAGCGCCTAAAAAAGAGCTTAAATCTGTCCCATTACAAACATTTTATAATTCAAGCTTGGCTACTACATCTTTAAGCAGTGTTGTAGCTACTAGAGGAAGTAAGCCTTCAACTGGATTAATAAAAAGGACTTTACCTTCTGGAAACGATGATTTCTCCGATATGCCACAGCCACTAAAGTATTACGAATCTCTTGAACAGTACCCCGACCAAGAGCGTATAGAATTTGCGATTGAAGAAACTAATGACCCAAAGCGCAGAAATCGCGCTCGACATCAACTCCAAAATGATAACGCACCAAACGATTTAGCTGATTGGATGCCAGGGTTTTTCGCACCAGTATTAGCAACATCTGCTTCTTCACCAGGTTATGTTCAAAGCCTTGTGATTAGCGCTTTACTTGCACCAACTTCAAACTCTTATAAGGGCCATCCTACCGCTATGGGCCGAAAACTTTATTCATTGATGACACGTACTGCTGTTTCTGGACCAAATGGGAGCTCTTCAAGTCCATTAGCTATTCAATTTCGACCTAAACTAGATCTTTATCCGGATGATGAAGATTATGAACTACAAACTTCCTTTACTAACGATGAATCGAATCTTGTTGAGCTTCGACCAATAACAAGAGGGTTCATACCAAGAGTAACACTCGATTATCCAAACTATGACACAAGTTCCATTTCTCCACCACTATCACCATCTTTTGCACCTTCATCTCCACAGGTACATGACATAAATGGAACCAATTACCACAAATACAATACGGTTCCTGCTTGGTGAAGCTTCTCATTTGTCCTATAATTTTGTCAAGTTGCTGGTATGTAAGAATGCTAGATCAATATTGGTCAAGAGCATAGATTTGAGCTTATTTAATTACCAGTGTTTTATTTTTTTTGCATTGTAGAGGTTTCATATTATCAATCAAGTGTATTTAACTTTTGTAAAGTTATTGTTTACTGTTTGTTGCAAGCAACTAAGTACTGTCTTAGATTATTAATAATTTTAAAATAGGGTTTAGCTAAGCAAATGTTCAATTATTTAATTTTAAAGGCTAATATTTAATTAAATGATAAATTTTTACTATGCTTGTTATTATAGTTTTAAATTTACATTTTATTTGTCATTATAGCTTAAATACATTACCAGTTAAAATAATCAGAATATAAATTTTTTTATTTTAAATTAACCAAATTTAATTATTAATTGACTATGTTGAAATTATTTAATTTAATTCAAATTTATATTATAGTATTTTTTAAATTTATTTTTCATTTTTAACTAGTTTACAGCATTAGCTATAATTATAAATATAAATTAGTTTTTGTATTAGTTTATATATTTTAATAGATGCTAAAATAAAAAATTTAGCTTACTTATATAATAAAATATATAACATAACTATTCTAATAAAACTAAAATTTTAGTAAAGAATATAAAAAGTAAGTTTAGATTAGCTATATAAAAATAAACTTTATATAATAAAGGCTAAAGTATATATAATTAGCTAAATTTTAAAAGTAGCTAATTTTAAAATTAAAAACTTAATAAAAAAATTAGTTAAAATTTAAAGTATATATAAATAATTAAACTTATTAATATTTATAAAATATAAAACTATTATATTATATTGCATTTTTAGTAGATTTTATTAAAATTATTATATATTTTTTTAAAAATAATAAAAATAAATAAGCTACAATTTAGCTTATTTAATTTAAAAAATTCTAAAAATTATATAAAAATAAAATTTTAATATATTAATTTTAATATACTAATACTAAAATTATAAAAAATCTAAAAAAGTTTAGTTTACAAATTAAAAAATATTCATTTTAAAGTAGTAAAAGTATAATATTAATTAATAATATATATATTTATTAAGTTATATATACTTTCCTAGTATATATTATTATAATAACTTATATAATATATTAATATAATAATTATATACTTATATACTATTAAAATTAAAACTTTTACTATATTATATATATATATATTTAAGCTGTATAGCAAAAATAAATATTTTAAATAATTATACTACTAAAATAAAAATTAGTATTTTAAAAAATAGATAAAAAATATATTATACAATAATACTTTTATATAATTATTAACTTTTTTTAAAATTTTTATACACTCTACTTTATAAATTACTACTTTAAACTTTAAAATAATTAAAAGTATAACTTAACTTATTTTAATATTTAAAATAAGTTTAACTAAAATATTATTTTAATATAAAAAAACCTTTTTACTATTTTATTATACAAAATTATAAAATGTATAATAATTTATATTTAGTATAAATTAAAAATAAATTTAGTCTAATATTTATATATAAATATTTAAAAATAGCTGCTTTAAGTTTATTTATTATATTTATAAAAAAACTATTAATTTTTTATTACTAACTAATATATATTTATATTAAATTAAAATTTAAAAAACTAATAGATTAAATTAAGTTTATATATAGTATAAAACTAAAATAAGTTTTAAATTTAATAGTATTAAATATATTTAATTTTATAATATATATAAAGCTATATTTTTAAAAACATATAAAAATTATAAGTTTTCTAAAAATACTAATAATTTATAATTTTATATTATTAATATATAGCATAGTATTAGTAAATTTATAATTATAAGCTATAGATTTTATTAACTAAATTATAAAACTATAAAGCTTATAAATTAAGTATTTATTGTTATTAGCTATAAAATTATTATAATATTTTATTAATTTTATATTTTAAAATTTATATATTAATATATTTATAAAGCTATATAAAGTATATATAAAATTATTTAAAATAATATTTAAATACTTTACTATTATTTATAAATATACTAATATATATATATTGAGTTTTAGCTAATAAAATTAACTATTTTTTAAAGTAGCTAATTATATACTTAGTTAAAGTATAATTTTAGCAAAAAATATATTTTTTTATAAATAGCTTATAATTTTATTATTTTTTTTTAAAATATTAAACTAAATAAATTTTAAATATATATTTATATAAGTATATTTGAAATTTATTTAATTTGTTTTTAATAAGTTTACATTTAATGTAAATTATTTTTTTTTAATTTTATAACTATAATATATTTATATAAGCTACTATCTAAATTTGAAAAGTTTTTATTAATTTAGTTTTTTAAATTAAAAATAAATAAAATATAAGTATATATTTATTACTATAGTTTAAATAAATTACTCTTATATATTTATATTTAATATAGTTATAATTTATCTAGTTTGTTTTTATTTAGTTTAAATATAGTTTAAATCTATTTTTAAAAAAATTTAAAATTTTATGTTATTTAAATAAATGAAAATAAATTGCAGTTATATATTTATACAAGTAAATAATTTATTATTATCTTATATTTAATATTGCAAATAACAAATATAATATAATTTTTTTTAATAATTTTATTTTAGAATTTATAAAATATATACAAATATTAAAATAAAATTATAACTTTCACATTTGTATTTTAACTAAAGCTGGATATAAAACTAATTTTTAATTCAAATATTACTAAAGTTTTTTTAGATTGCCTAACTTTGAAATGTTTATTAAATTGCTATAAAAAATACTAAATTAATTTTTATAAAATAAAAATTATAAAAAACAATAAAATATGTATCAATGTCTCATTAAAGGTAAACTAATTTTAAACTTTATAATAATTAAGATTTAAAATAGTAAAAATAAAATTTAAATTTTATAGAAATAATGCTTTTAAATTTGAGTAATGACTAGAAATATTATAAATATAATAGTTTGTTACTTTTCTTATAAAAATCTTAAGTTATTTAGTTTAATAAAATTAATAAAAATTTTAAGTTACAGAAAAATAGCAATATAAATTTAAAAGTGATGGGTTTTATTTAGCTCATAAATGTTCGGTGAAAGAATTAATTAACCTGAGCAACTTTATCGTGTACTTGACAGGTAGATTTATCAGTAGTATCTGTATCTAAATCATTTCTCGATATATCTTTACAGCATAGTTTACAAGCTAAATAGTGGCATGCAGCGGAAGCAACGTTTGAACAGGTTTTACAAATAAGCTTAGTACTCAGGCGTTGCTGCTTTGCTAAAAAAATCAAATCAATTAATAAATTGTGAATTAAAATAGTAAACTAAGAGTTCAGTAAATTTATTAGCTCAACCTTAGAAAAGAAATGAGAGAGTGAAATATACCTGATACTTTATTTCCTATAGATTCTTCAGGATCAATAGTTCGTTTTTCAACTTGTTTTGAATCTTCAGTTTCTTTAGGCTGCTTAGATTTTAGTTGGTTATGAACGTTAGGTGGGCGTATATAAGGTTGAGCAAGCCAATGAGGAATTATTTTTAAACCGTCTTCACCAATTGGGAATTCTCCTACGTCTTTACCTTCGGCATCAGCCTATTGAAATTTATTTTACAAACTTAAATTTAGTAAAATTTACCTTAAGTTGCTCGTCAAGCTCTAGAATAACTTCTTCAAACTGTTCAAAGGTTCTGCTCTGACCTAGTTTGGTTCTAAGATCGGTATATATTGAAAGTGGCGACTTGTACATTTTAAAAAGATGAGCCCTAGTATATGCTACATTTCGTGGATCTTTAACTTTTTTACAAATTTCGAAATATTGCTTAGAAAGTTCCCACAATGGTAAGTATTCCCCGGAAAACAATGTAGGATTATAAAGAACTGCTTCTGCTGACATAACTCCATCAACACCGGTTGCTTTTATACACTTTTCTATATCTTCAAAATATAATATGTTACCATTAGCGTAAACTGGTATCGACAGTGCTTCTTTGACCATTTTTATTTGCTCCCAATCTGCTAAACCGGTATTATGTCCTTTTTGTTCACGAAGTCTACCATGAACTGTAAGCAATTGACAACCTGCATTTTCCAACATCTTTGCATAAGCTATCGTTTTTTCTACTTCGGGAAAGATTCGAATTTTACAAGTTACAGGGATGTTAAGCTCAGTATCTAGTTTTCTTACCATGCTCTCTATTAAAGGCCATTCGTCCTGTAAATAGGAACCGTAATGTCCCCTTTTAGCTATATGCTGAGGACAGCCTAAATTTATATCAACCGCATCACATTTATCTTCTACAAGTTTAGCTGCATTAAATAGTTGAGTAGGGTCATTAGCACAAAACTGGACAATTAGGGGTCTATCTTCAGGAAGACTTTGGAACATTTCATCGCGGTATTTGCTGCTATTACTATCTCCAAACAATTTTGCATGATACATCGGGGTGTAACATAATTGAGCTCCATGTTTCCTAGTCAATTCACGCCAAGCCTAAATTCAAATTAAAAATCAAAAATTAAATTTAACTATTACCAATTCAGATTGATCAACCTAAAAATTAAATATTAATAATTTAAATACAAGATTTTTTTACCATTGGTGCAACAACATATTTGGCCGCATTTAAACTCTGCTTGAAAAACTCATATCCTTTAAGCTTCGTTAATTTAGTAGTATTGGAAACACTCATCTTTAAATCTATATCGAAAATCTATATATTTTTATTTAATAAGCCGATTGATCTCTAGTTAATTATGAAAGAGAATAATATTTCCAAGTTTTTATTTTGGAAAACTACGAAAAATTTAAAGTTGCGGATTTTTTGAAGGGTTCTTTAGAAAATGTTTATTCTTAAAAAAAATACTACTAAAATTTAAGAGAACGATATTCCAAAGTAATAATCGAAATTTTATTTAATATAACTAGCGTAATGCTCTAGAAGAGTGTAACAATGCAATTAAATTACTTATTAACTTTATAAAAGGCTCAAGCGTTTGTAAATAAGTTATTAATAAAAGATGTTTATTTTGGTAATTTAATTTTCATTTTTAAAATTGATTGTGCAACCATAGAATTTTAAAATAAATAGTAACTAACTTTTAAGTGATCGGTGGAAAAAAATTTAGAGCTTGTATGTATATAGATTACTTTGAATTTGACTTTATATTAATGTAACAAAAACCGTAACTAATAATCAAATATTGTAATTTTATATATAAAAAACATTTTTTCAAGCCCAGGTTTGCTATTTTAACACCAAAAACACCTTAGCATTTTTATTTGGTTTTCCTTACATAATTGAACACCTACTGTTACGGTCAGTTTTAATTTCTCTATCTACTACGGAGTTCGAAATTTCCAATTCCTTTAGCAGTTCTTTAGCTATTTGAGCAACCTTTTGGCCCTTAAAATTTGTAACGACTTTTAAAAGTAAAGCCTTTGACTTATCTATATTACCCAACTCTTTATAAAACTTGGCCAAGTTAATCTAATTGAGTGTAAATGTTATTTAAATAAAACGAATATAAATTAAATATACCAAAGCAGGGTGGAAATTCTGAGCGGATGCCATTTCCCAAAACTCTATAATTAGTTGTTGATTTTGAACCTTATCTATTTCGAAGTATAAACTCGCTAAGTTGTATTGTGCTTCTACCGAGCCCTTTCTAGCCGCAACTTCCAAAAAAGGTATTCCGGCTTCCGGGCTTGCGCTCTGTGATAGTAGCTTGCCTAAGTAAAAATTCGATTCAAGATCCCCTAACAATGTTTAAACAATTATTTATTTATTTTTAGATTATTATTTTACCTGTTGTTGCTGCTCTTTCATAATAACCTTGGCTTTTATTTAAATCCATTTTTACATATTGTCCAAGACGATAAAGGTGACCTAGTTGATTTAAAGCAGGTACAATATTTTTTTCTGCAGCTTTTTCCAAGTACACGAGACTGATTCGAATATTTCCTTTATTTAACTGTCTTTTTCCATACAACACAACAGCAGTAGGGTGACCCTTGTCGGCCACCTTTTTCAATAACATATCTGTGTCTTTATATTCTTTTATGTATGGTATAAAATCTATATTTAAATTTTAATAAAATAGAATAATTATTAAAATTTTGAAATATACTTTGGAATACTAGATTAACATAAGCTACAGTTCCATTGTCGTAATCTTTTTCCATTAAAAATTTTAGCCAATTTGATAAAACTGACTTCAAATCTTTTAAATCTAATATAAAATGTTATTGAAATACTTTTGATTAAAATACCATAAAGCTTAATTAGATTTATCAATAAATTAGTATAGTTAAAGAGTTTTGATAAAGAACCGTCGCATACTAATGTAATCTATGTTAAATTTTAAGATTAATTTGATTTACTATTTAGAATTTGAGATCCCAAATTATTTCTTTGTGTTGTTTCTACTAGTTCTAACAGCGTTTTATAATTAATTTCTTGTGTCTTGTCTTTACGTTTAAATTGATTTAATAGTATTTGGCAACCTATTTTGACTTCCTCACTTCTAATGTCTAATAAGTTCTATTTATTAATAAGGAATTCCAAGCTAAATTTACTTAATTCAATAGGTTGTACTTCTTTTGTACTTTTATAGTTGTCAAATAAACTACCATACTCTTTCAAATTATTAACGACGCTATAGGTGCTAAATCTATTGATAAGATTAATCTGAGAGTTTAAGTTTGTGATGGCAACCGATTTTAATCCTGTTCTTATGTGAAGTTTAGTTGTTAATCTCATTTAAAATCTTTATGAAATTCTTTTTGGACACACAAAATTTTGAAGTTTAAAATTTAAGTCATTTTCGATTTCATATCCAGAAAAAAATCGTCAACACAATCTCAAATAAAAATCCTTGATTTCTTATCTTGCTTCCAACAAAGAGTATATTCAGTTAAAGAAATGGAAGAGTTTGAAGAGTTATTAGAAGAGATAAATGTACGTATAATACAACGCAATTAAGTTTTTAGACTAAATTTAATAAGAGCCCAGATAACATTCAAAATTCAGATATCTCTGAAAATACAAAAGTAGAGAATAACGAGAATGAATTTGAAAGCGTAAATGAAATCGAACACCAAGAAATTAACTTATTTGACAAAGATTTTTGGGATGATAGCCTATTAATCAAAGCTTGGGATGACTGCGTAAAACAGAATAAGGTTTATCCTATTTTTGATTCTTTATTTAGTTTTTACTTAGAAATCTAAGTCTAAAAAGAAAGTTAAATATAATATCTCAAAGTAGCTATTTATTGAAATTTATATACCTAATCTAAGTATTTAGTATAAAGGTTGACTTTTAATCTTACCATTATGATTAAATTTGAGTCTAGCAATAAAATCCCGACGTTATAAATATAAAGTACATTCTACTATGAAATTTAATTAAATATTAATTTATTTAATAGTGATTCTGAGGTGTTTATCAAATCTAGTTTTTAAACATTTAAAATTATTTAGATATAGAATGTCACAAAATCGAATACTAATCATCGAATTCCAAAAGGTAAGATTTACATTTTAGCTTCTATTTTAATACGAATTAACTAAAAAAATACCCGAATTAAATAAAGGAAATTTTATTTTGAAAAATGCTGATGATTCGAAACAAGTATTTCTATCGCTTTTATAATTATAACTCAATTTCTGTTTAAAGGAGCAAAATTTAAACGCTAATGATGATCAACAAATTTATGATAATCCTCATGACTATAGTTTTTCTATAAACGTAATATAATGTACTCTAATGACAATTAATAATTTACTTTAGTATAACCCTAACTTTTCTTCCAATAATTATGGCAATAGTATGACTACTGCAATTATTTTATATTTTATATTTAATTATATGTTTATTAGGTGAACAGCAAAGACGTGATTTAGAAGCTATGAACCAAGCCTGGTATTATGCTGGATACTATACCGGAATTTACCAGGTAAGCTACCGCCAATTACGACCCACTTATTCACTTTATATAGGGCAGAAATTTACGTTAAACTGTATTAAACAAGCCTTTGAAAAAAGGTATTATGAGAATTAGTTGTAATTAAAAATTGACGAACTTCAATGCCGCACATGATGTTCGAAGTATGATGTATACAAATAAATGGATGCGTTGCTTAGCTTCTAATTGTATCCTTATCTACCTGTTTATTTAAAATCATAGCTAGAATAGATAATGATGATTGAAACTAAACTATGCTGCTTCGTTTTAAATCAAGTTTATTATTGCCAACTGATATAATAAGATAAATAAGATTGTTGAATAAAGATAGAAACTTTAGCCCGTTAACAACATAGTACCAGACAAATATAAAAAGCAGAAATAGGTAAAGTAAAAGTAGCGTTCTTCGATTTAAATGTTACATTACAGCTAAATCGGACCTTGCTATACTTAAACATAACTCATTGGGCTAAAGTAAAGATTACCGGATGATTCAAATATACATATGCTCCGGAGGAGAGTCAGGGTGAGCGCTGGATGGGTTAGATGTAGTTTCACCCAAAGTGCTTGGTGCCTCAGAAAAAGCAATAGAGTTACGATGAAGGGTCAGCTGCTTGGATAAAGGTAATGGGGTAGAATCGAACTTTTCCGGAAATGAGTAGGAAGTTGGATCTTTACCAGTTCCTAAACTGTTTGTTTTGGGTGCTGCACCAGTAAAGCTATTGTAGGTAGGTTTATTAACCCTTGGAACCGAGAACTTCCGGCTAGCGGGTATTGGAACCGGCTTTGATATTTCCGGCGTTTTAAAATGAGCTAGGTTGAAAGTAGGTCCTGGAGAGTCGTGGGAACGATTCCTATGGACTGGCTCGCTAACATCATCTCTGATCTCCAGGTCTTTGTTGATATATTCAAGTTTTTCTAAAGATTTCCCAAATTCTTTAATCATAGACTAAATTATTAGAAATTATAATATAATTGCTAGGTTTACCTCGATAACTTTAATTTCTACCGGTTTAGAGTCGTAATCTTTTGCTGGAGTAAGGATTTTTTCTGGAAGCTCCTTTAGAAATGTGCTTAAAGCCTCATGCAGAGTACCCATATCTAGCTAAAAGGAGTTAGAAGAAACAGATGATAAAACCTACATTAGCTGTAGAATGTGAAGCCACAGATTCCTGGCTGCGATTAATTGTATTAACAACTCGGTTAGAATGCGATCTACGCCCTAAAGAACTCGGGGAGTGAGATTGATAGCTCTCTGCATTAATATAATTTTCAGTAATAGAGCCAAAACGGTGCCCAAAAGAAGACGATAGCTTGGAAGGGGCCGGGGAAATGGGACGGATAGAGGGGGAAGAGGTCATACGATTGGTAAACTGTACCCCGCGTTCAATTGAAGCAGCAGAGCGATTGCCAGGTGAACTAGGTTTTGAAGGCGGGGAAGCGTTTTGGAATGACGGAGAAGATGATAAAGATGGTGATTTAAAAGGTGAAAACATGTTTAAAGAAGGTGAACGCCTTGAGACCATTGAAATATGAGAGGGTGGGGAAGCTTTTGTACCGGAATAAGCATTAGAATTTCTTTCAGCGACAATCTTGGATAGAGATGTGGAATCGTAACTCTGTGGAGAATTTCTTAACCTTAGACTAGGTTCACGGCTAATAGTTGGCCGGTTTAAGGAGCTCGTACTGGCCATTGCTGGTGCTATATGCGAGCCTTTTATACCAAATCCAGACTCTATACTAGCAGAAGAAGAGGTTTGACTACCTGTGTGGTAGTCGTTAAGCTTTGGATTTTGATGTATTATTGAAGTCTGGTCAACCGTTTCAGAAGAGCTTGTGGTGTAGTTACCGTGTGAAGAGCTACGTCTATGTCGGTAAGTCTAGTATATGTTAAAGTAATAATAAAAAATCTGATTACTTCATCATGAATGTTAGAATTTGAGTACAAATTGGCATCGATATCTTGAAATCTTGAGCTTAATAGCTTTTCACCATCTTCAACATAAAAGCTACAATTATGGCGAGATATTAAATCCATGGTAAAAATTCTAATTAATAAAAATAAATATCAATATGCTATTACGTAAAATACTGATGTCAAAGTTAAACACTTACCCTAATGGAGTACTAATAGAATCAAAAGATTTCGTGCCATATTGTAATACTGGTTCAATAGCAACAGAATGTGAATCTGATAAAGTTAGCTACTAAATTTCACAATAAATTTACTTAAACCAATTTCATTGTCTAATTTGGAATCCTTGACAGAAAGGCGATATGCTATTTTTAGACCAGTATTTTTAGATTTACGAAGTCTATGGAATAAGCTGTGGGTTGGAAGTAGGCGAATTGTAGCATAGAGTGCTCTAAAGAAGGTTATCCCGTGTTTGTATATGGTCGGCAATTCATATGGACAGTCTTTAGAGCCACTATCAAATCAAATTTAATGCGTGCTTCTAAATTTTACCGGAAATAGCATCTTAAAATAAATTTTAAAAAAGAAAGGTGAAGGAAATTACCTTAATGCTAATTTCCAAGATTCAAGCAAGATAGTCTTTCTTGTTCCCCTTGAATTTATCCCTGTATGGTATGGTATTCTTTCATTTTTATTGATTTCAATCTTATGCTTGTGCTTAAATTCATCTAGTACAACGACAATTTGATTTGGAAGTAGATCTGTTGTATCAAGGTAAATTTCTATTATCAATGGTGGAGCAGGATCTTCAGATGTACAAGCATTTCTCCAATATTTAGTCTCTGTCCTAAATTCTTCTATTTCATCGGTTTCTAAATTAAACTATTTCAAATTTAAAAATTACTAGTGTAATAGATTTACCCATCGGTTTTTTTTGTAGCTTGATAAATTTGATGGAAAATAATCTTGTTGAATTTTATCTTTAAGTGATGGTATATGTGTAATCCTACTTTGCAAAATAATTTGTGCGGCTTTACCGTAAATACTCTAAATTACATTTTAGTTAAATATAAATTTAAAATAAGATAAATTGAAAGTTATGTTCTATTCATTTACCTGCACAATTTGATCGGCCCTATTACTTTTATTAATTACTGAAGCTGGAGCTTGTGGTGAAGGGGGAGGCGAAACAGAAAGTGAGGAAGATGATAAACGATGAGAGTGCATAACTTTTTATTTTGTCAGATGTTAGTGGGTATTTGGTAGGAAGCTGGTGTACTTCGTATTATATTGGTAAAGAAAAGTTTCGAATTAATTGTAATAGGATTTGCTTACCGCATACGCATATAGAACCAAAATTATTCACTGGTTAACAGTTAACGCCAAGGTTCATAAAGAAAAAGCTGTGGTTAAAATTCAATTTACTGTTCTTAAATTTCTAAAAGTTAAAAGCAGTTTTATGAGCTAGTGGGATAAATTCGTCATAGAATAAAGGTTGAAATTTATTATAGGATTATTGGAGCTTGTTCTAACGCCGTGTTTTAAAACAATAAAAATTAAATTAAATGAGCAATATCGAGCCATTCGACTTTGGGGTTAAGCAAAGTTAATATTTGGTTTAAGATTTTTCCCAAATCTCCTTGGTTAGTCTTTTGGTGTGCAACTAGTTTATATTTCATTTTAACAGTCACGTGGTATAACTTGACGATTGGATGTCTCGGATAATTTAGTTTTTAAAGTTTATTTTAGGCTAACGAACCTGTTGGTTCATTTTCGTTTTGTTACTCAGCTACTTTTTTAATTTCTAAATTAAACAACCTCACCAAGAACCGTTTATAGCAAATTTAAACTTTTACAATTCAAATAATCCAAATTAAATATCCTATTCGTTGAAATACAATATAATAATAATTTAAAATTATATCCTATTAAATATAAACATATAAAAATATTTGAAGGCCACTAGGTTTTTATCAATAAATTTGATCATTAACTGATTTTAAAATAAGTTTACAAATCTAACCACCTTTTTGCTTTTAATAAGCTAATATTATCAGCCTTTATTTACACTTGATTTTAATATGTTTCATCAACGTTTTCAAATTTAAGCTTAATTCTATGAAAAAAGCGTTAATAAATATATGTTTTTAATACCTTTATTAACATTAAATTATTTTTATAGAATCACTAAGTCCCACTAAAAATATATTTAATTTATAAGTATATCAAGTATAGAGAAGGTAGTTTAGTAATCATATAATATATTTTCGTTAATTTTATAGATCTAAGACTATATTTATTTTAAAATTTACAATTAACAACTTTAAATGCTAAAATGCTATATATTTACTAATTGTAAATTTTTTATTATAGAAATAAGTATTAAATATATTATTAGATATATATTTAATATTGCCTTAATAAAACTTAAGACTTAAAAAATATATATATTATATAATTAAAATTTTATATAGTTATATTTTAAACTAAGGAAAAAAACTGTATTATTTTAGTTATTATAAATATTATATATTATATATAAAGCTTTAATTTTAGCATTCTGAACAATTGGAGTTTTTTCTTTAATAATAGCATTAATTAAATTAATTACATATTTATAGATAACTAATTTTAGCTACTATTTACTTAGCTTAATTTTTATTATTAGAATATAAAGTATTTTTAATTAATATTTATATTTTAGTATATAAAGTATTTATAAACTATCATTTTTATATTAGTACTTAAAGTATTATAAAAAATTAATTCAATTCTTAATTTAGTATTTATAACTTTAACTTAATATAATAATATAATTTAATTTATAAAGTAAGTTATTTAAAGCTAATATATCTTTTCAATTTTATAATTAATTAAGCTTATTAAAAAATATAAATATTTTTATACTAGCTTAATAAACTTAATATTCTAAATATATATAAAATAATATATTAATATATACATATAAATTATTTAAAATCAAAAAAAATATATAATTTAATTATATATTAATCATATTTTTATAGTACTTAATTATTAAATTATTATTTTACTTTTACTATTTAAAATATTTATTAGCTATAAAATCTTATTTTATACTTTTATATAATTTATAAGTAAAATTAGTTTAAAATAATACTATTAAATTATATAAACTAAATGAATTTTTATTTTAAATTATTAAATAATAATATTTAAAAACATTTTATTTTTTATATTGTAATAATATAATATTATATTAAAAACTTGTTTTATTTTAAATAATTAGCTTAATTAGTACCAAAAGCTATTTAAATTACATTTACTTTAACTTTATGTATTAAGTTAATAAATTTTACTAAAAAACATATTTTTATATTATTTATATATAGTTTTTACTATAACTAATTGTTTGAATATATTAGTAAGCAAATAATATAGCTATAATATTAATAGTTATACTAATATAATAATAAAAAATATTTAAATTTTTATAAAAGCTATTGCATCTATAATATTATTAATACAAAATTTAAAAATTTAAAATATAAGCTAAAAAAAATACTAAATATATAAAAAAAGAAAAAAAATGTAAAGAAAAAAATTAGCTAAAAAATAAGTAATTAAATAAAAAATAAAAATAAAAGTTAAAAAGTATAATTAATAAATTATAATAGTAATTTTAAATAAAGCTATAATTATGATAAGTTTTATTTTTTAATAGCTAAATATTACTAAATTTATTTTTACTTATATTAATATATTATTATTAAATTAATAAAATAATAATATTAATATTTTTATAATTAGCTATTAAACTTTTTCTACTATAATTTAAATATATTAAAATAACACAATATTATTTTACTTTTATTATAGTTGTTTTAATTTAATACTTGTTAAATTAAATATTTTAAATAAAATTTTAATATAAAATGCTTTTTTTACTTTTAAAACTTTTAATTTTATAAAATATACATTATATATATATTAAATTTTAGTTAATTCAAAGCTATAAGTTAATAAATTATACTAATTAATTTATTATAAATTTATTTATATTATTAAAAAAACTTTAAAACTAAAAAGTAAAAAATAAATTAAAATTTAAAATACTAGTATAAATCTAGCTTTTAAAAATTTTATTTAAAATTTTTTGATATATTTATATTACTTAAATAAAAGGTTTAATAAATACATATATATTTAATATCATTTAAATTAAAAAATATTTTATTATAAAAAATATAATAAATAAATAAAATTTATTATAATAACTTTAAATAAAAAAGTATATTAAATTATTTTATTAATGTCTAATTTTATAATTTATAGTTATAAGCTATAAATTTAAAGATTTAACTACTTTATTGAAGTATATAGCTAAAAAATATATACTTTTTAAAGTTATTTATAAGTTTTTTAAATTAGCTTTACTAATATTTAACTATTTTTAAATAAGTTAAAATTTAAGCTATAAAGCTTTACTATATAAAGCTATATATAATATTAAAATATAGCCTTAATATTAATTAAAAAGCTTAATACTAGTTTTTTAAGTAAACTTTTTAAAAAAATATAGTATAAAATAATTTAAATAATATTATATAATTTTATAACTAAAGCTATAAAGATATTATTTTTAGAATTGTCTTTAATATATACTAAATATAAATTTTTATATATTTACTTTAAAGCTACCAAATTAATATAAGTTATAGTTTACTTTATACTTAATTTTTATAGCTATAAGTTATAAATATATTTAATTTTAATTAGAGTAATATATATATAGTTTTTATTTAGCAGCTTTTTTACTAAAATATTATATTTATTAATTTTGTATTTATTTTTACAGTAAGGCTACAAAGATCTAAACAATATTATTTAGATATTTAGTATACTTTTAGCATTAAATTTATATTTTAATATTTTGCAAAGCTTAAAAACTACTTAATTTTGTTTATATTTAAATTTTTTTTTACTTTATTATAATAAAATAACTTTATATACTTTATAACATATAGTATTATAAAGTTATATTATTATTTTAATATATAGTACTATAAAAAAATAGCTTTAAATATTTAAAAATTATAAATATTATACTTACTTTATAAAATAGAGTAAGTTAAGCTAATATTTTAGCTATTTTAAAATTTGAAATAATATTTTGCTATATAAAGTATTATTAAAGTAAAGCTTTAGTATTATATATTTAGTATATATATTTTATATATTTACTTATAATAAGAGTTATATATTTAACTAAAGCTTTAATTTAATTAACTTTAGTTATATTTCCAACTATATAGTTATATTTTAATTCATATATAATATATATAATCTTTTTATAGTTATTACTTTATATATATAAATATATATAATACCAAATTTAAATATTAGAATTATTTTCTAATATTTTTCTAAAAGATATTAAATCTACTTAGTAAATTCCCTATAATTAGTTAAATTTTAAATTTAACTATTAAAATATATATAATATAAAATGATAGTAATTACTTAATAAAAAAATATTTAATTTTTATTAATAGTTAAATATATATTAGCTATATAATATTTAATATACTTTTAAAAATAATATTTATCCTTTAAAAATTTAAGATTTTTAATAAGTTTTAGTAAAATATACAAAATTTTATATAGTTTTTAATATATAAAAAACAAATAAATATAAATATAAAAATTTAGTTTTAGTTAATTTTATTATTTTGATTTATTTTTATTCAATTTTCAAAAGTGGATAATTGCTTATTTAATGTTATAAAAGTAAATATTAAAATAAAATATTAAAAAATAGCAACTTAAAAAAATATTTAATTAAAAAAAATAAAAAAACTAAAAAGTATATAACTATAAATTATAAGCAATTTAATATTAAAAAAAGTAGTAAATTTATTTAGCTATTTTATTTATTAAATTAATAATAAAAATATATTTAAAAACTTTTATTATAGCTAATTATATAAAAAAAACTAAAATTATTAATTTATTAAATAAGAAAGACAGTTTTATATAATATTAAGCTAAAAATATAATATTTAAATTAAAGTAAAATTTAGATTTTTAAAGGCTATTTAAAAATATTAGTTTTTATTAAGATAAAAATTAAATAAAAGAAAAAAATTATAAATTTTTTATTTTTTTAAATTTTTTTATAAAGTTTAATTTTATAGTAATTTTATATTATTTTAAATAAAAAATAGCTTAATAGTTATTTACTTTTAAGTAAGTATATATTAAAGTTAAAATAAAAAAATATATAAATATATAATATAATAAATACTTAAATAAAGTGTAAAAAAAGTTTAAAAATATATAATAATAGTAAATAAATTAATAATTTATTTATATATAAAAGTTAAAAGTAATTTAATATTTAAAAAGCTAAAACTATATATTAGTTTAAAGTAAAAAAACTTAAATATTTTAATAATAATAATTTAATATATTAAGTTTAGTTAAAATTAATTCAGAAAATAATAAATATATATAAAGTATTATAATAGTAAAAAAATTAAAAAGTTAATAAAAAGTATTTTTTATAAAATAAAATGTTATAAAAATTTTAATAAGCTAAATAATAAGTAAATTTAGTTATATATTAAAAATTATAGCTTTTACTTTTATATTTAAAAAAAAGATAAAAATATTTAAATAATAAATTTAATATCTAAAATTATTAAGAAAATAAAGTATATTAAAGTAAAAAACTTTAAATAACTAAATTTTACATTATTATCTAACTTATAAATATATTAAGTATAGTAATTAATCTTTATATATTATTAAAAGTATAATATAATATAAATATTTTTATTAAAAGCTATTATTTTAAAAAAATAAAAATAAAGAGCTAGAGTTAATAAATAAGAAAAAATAGCAAAAAATAAAGTTAAATATAAAATTATATAAAAGAAAAAATAGAATATTACTTTAATATATTAAATAAAATAATAGCTACTTAAGCTAGTTATTAAAAAGCTTAAATAAAAGCTGTAAAGTTATTTAAAAAACTATAATAAAAAATAATTTAGTAAAATAGTTGTAACTAACTTTATTATAAGCTTTAGTTTAATTAAAAAAATAAGCTAAAAAATGTATTTTTATATATAGCTAATAATTTAAAAAATTATATTAAATAGATAAAAGTATATAAAAAGTAATTAGCTAAAAATATTTTTTTTTAAATTTTAGTAAATAGCTTACTATTAAAGTTAAATAAAGCTAAAAAGTATTTTTTAAATAAAAGAAATATATAAATGATATTGGATTTTAAAATAGCAATTAATTAAAAATAAATAATAATTAAAGATATTATAAATAATAATAATAAGTTTTAAAAAAACTGTTTATAAATAAAATAAGAAAGCTTATTAAAGTTAAAGCTATTATAATTTAAAAAAAGCTAAAAAGGTTTAAACTACTTTTGTAAAGATAATTAAAACTATAAAAAAGAAAACTAGCTAATTAAGAGTAAAAGTTATAAAAGAAGGGAAATTTTAAAAGATAATTATATTTAGAGCAAATTGTAAGACTAAAGGGAATAAGTAAAATAATAACTAATATTAAAAAAAAATTTCTTTACTAAACTGGTATTTATAATAGTTTAATTATTAACTATAGCTTAAGCTAGTTTTTATATAGTTAAAATCCTTAAAATTTAATAGTTGTAAATATATTAAAATTTTAACAAAATTTAATTAATAATATAGATTCAAAAAACTACTTAATTATTTTAACTTTGATTTGAAAAATTTATAGCAAAATCTATAATTTATAAATTTTCTGATATTTAATATTTTGTTAATGAATTTAAAAAAATCTCTTAATATAATTTTAAAACTATCTAATAAGGTTATTCAATAGTACTTTAAAGATTAGTTTTAATGTAGTTTATTTAAATTCATCTAAAACATTAAAATTCTTAATCAATTCTAATTTTAATTTTACCAAATTAATTTCATATCAAAATATCTTTTTTTGTTGAAAATGCATTAAAATACCGTTTTTTACCAATAAATAAATAAAGTATAAGATCAAAACATTTAAAATCTCAATGCAAAAGAAATATCAATTTATTTTAAAAAATCACATATACTTTATAACGATTGTTTAGCTAAAGGAGGTGAATCAGAATCTGCCATATTGTTGGCTAAACTGGACGCTACAAGGTTAACACTGGGGTCTTCTGTATCAACAGCATTCTGGATTGCTTGAGCAAGCTCTCCATCATGCTCAGCGACCATTGGCGGCAATTTCTCATTTTCTAAGTCAGATTTACGAGCCTCATCAAACGAGGTAATAGCTAAATGAAGTCAATTAAATTATAAAACTAAACTTTACCTCTTCGTAAACCTTCCGCTCCTAAAGCTAATGAACCATAAGGAAGTTGTTTAGTACCCATAAGATTTTTCAATTCAGTAATGCTTTCGGACTCATTACTAAATGCTTGTAAGTTTTATATATTCTAATTTTGACTTTACCGTAAAACTGAGAAGACTCTTGCCATTTTGCCAATAGCAAGCACTTTTGATCTAATAACCTTACGTTTTGTCTCTCTTTCAGATTCAGGGATGGGAAATTTAGCAACCGGGACGGAAATATCCACAGGTTCATCATCAAGTTCTTCTTTACTACAAATGTTCAATAATGCAAGCAACATATCCGTAGCTACAGGTGTCGTTAGATTTCAATTATATTATTATTAAATACTTTTTTCGCCAACAAATGGCAATGACCAAGTAAAAACGTCCATAAAGTTTGGTAGCCAGTAAGGATGCGGTGATGCATTAAATTGTCTAATGTTCATAACATTGTTTTCATATTTTAAAACAGCAGCTATTTAAAATTTTATTGCATATTTATATATGATGTGATAGTAAAAATTACCTTTATTATTATAAACATCTAAATAATTGGGAGCCGAGAATATTGTCATGACAGAAGGGAATCCGGTATTCCTTGATTTTCGATACATACGATAACTATAAAAGAAAAGTTAGAATTAGGTTCTGCAACATAATAAGTTACCCTGTATCTTGGGCTTCATGAGCTCGAATCAAAGATAAAAGGTTATTCCTTTCTAAGAAGGCACATACTGCATTATATCTAGATCAAGCAGCTTAGAAACTAATTATCAAAGTAGTGTACGTATAAAAGTACGAACAACCGCGTACATGATTGTGAACAAAATGATTACTGTTAGTTTCTTGTCCAAAATCTTCACAAGGATCAGACCATAATAAGTCACACATAAGACCGTGAGTTGAAGGTTCCTTAAATCGATCGAGCTAGTCTCAAATTTTAGTCACATTAACAAAAACTATCCAAAACATTTCTTAAATCATCCAAAGTTGTTAATTCAGGCGATAAACCACCATGAATGCATAAGAATTGCTCATTAACTAAAGCTGAAAGTGGTAAAGAGCAGAATGATTTCAAACATGCTTGGTAAATTTCTTCTGAATATTTGTGTTTACCTATATTCAAATTTAAAACTAACTACATAATAGAAATTCACTTTCTAATTTAAAAGTAAAGTACTCTGTTAGATGACGACATTCATGGTTGCCACGCAATAAATAAAAGGTAGTTGGATACCACATTTTTAATGTCCATAAATACAGAACGCACTAAAAAGTTAAAAATGTATATATTGAAAGTATACCTCTATCGAAAAATATCCACGATCTACGTAATCCCCCATAAACAAATACCTCGTAGTTTCAGGGTCGCCACCTATTTCAAACAGCTTCATCAAATCATAAAATTGGCCATGTATATCCCCGCAAACTTTTTATGAATTAATACACAATGGAACAGCTAGTTAACATTACTGGTTATAGGCGCGGCAATCTCAACAAGTGTATTTTCTTCTCTTAATATTTGAGTTGTTTTACTTAAAATAAATTTGGCTTGTTCACTAGTAAGTCTTCCTTCTCTAAAAAGATGATCTTTTAATCTTCCCAAGTGTGGCTTAGTTTTAGTTGAATCAAAGAAAAATTCATCTTCTGTAAGGTATTTAGTTGCTGGTGCCAAAACATCTATTATATTAAAAGTTAAGGTCAAGCATAAAATGTAGCCTTGAAATTACTTTTACAGGGTCTATCAACAGTTGAATACTGCTGCCCATCCTCAGTAATGTAAATGGTAGGATCAGTACTCTGTTTTGAACCTACAGTGACAACAGGAGTTTGCGTTAATTCCATTAATTATGCTGGTAAAATTGAGATAATCAATATTTGCTCAATCGAACTTATTTTAATAGTTTCGCATCCGAAACATAATAAAGGACAATTACATAAATAATAAATGCCGAGTCTAAAATATATTGGGATTTTTAGTTTGTATACCGGCATAATTAAAATATTAAAGATATAATCACTAATACCTGTCATAAACGTTTTATAACACATCTGCTAACAGCATATACAAATATAAACATATAAAAACGATTTCTTATATATCAAAATTTATTCTTGCTATAAGAGCATTTTAGACTATCTCAATCGATTTTACATAAAATGTAATTTGAAAAAATTAGAGTTTTCAGGAATTAGAATAGTTGCAGTTTAGAAATAATAATTTTTAAAAAATTTTGGTGTTTGAGATGGAGGCTTTGGATCAAGATTTAATCAAATATAAAAGTATAATTAGTGATATAGATACACAAACTAATGAAATAAAACTCAAGCATGATCAGTCTATTAAAAAGTACAAATTCGATAACCTTTATAGCTAATCGATACTTAGAAAATTAGATGAAAATACCGAAACAGAATTGGGATTGAGTTTCTTTACTGTGAAATACCGTATTTTATTTAATGTTTCTTATGTTTAATTCATATATTTTAGAATTAATGTTACAATACTTGACAATGTTATCATTCTACGCCTTACTGAAATTAAAAGGGAAGCCCTTAGAAAATCATCCAGTTATATTTAAACTCATAGAAATACGAACTTATTTAGAAAAGATGAAGCCAATCGAGTTAAAATTAAAATATCAAATAGACAAATTAATTAGATCAACTAACATAGTGAAATCAAAAGAGTCTACAGGTAAAGCAATAATATTTAGCATTTTTTCTAATTTATTTATGCAGAAATAGGTAGTTTAATAATTCAAATTGAACGATCTTCTCACTTTTATAGCTTTGAACACCGATTCTTTACAGTTTAAACCAAATCCTGAAAACCTTATATCTGACAGAAAGCAAGATGGTAGCACTTTAATTTAGTTTGTATTCTTATCAAAATTCAATAGATAAAGATGAAAGTGACGGTAAATATCGTGCTCCACGTATTGCTCCAATGCCCTTCGACGATAGACCAAGTAATATAAATTCATTTACTTAAATTTACTAATACCGGGTATAGTATCTTCCAAAGCTCATCGTGATGAGATCCGATTGAAAGAAAAAGCTTCTAAATCACGCTTACTTCGTGAGTTAATGGCTGAAACAGATGATAAACCTGAGGAGCACCAGGTTATAGGAAGTCTCAATCACTTAGAGGATGCAGAATTAGCTGAAAGAACTCGATATGAAGAGGAGAATTTCTTACGATTACAGACATCTAAACGTCACGAAAAGAAAATGCGAGATTTGGCTAAAGGATCACTTGCAAATGAGTTACTTGTAGGTTTTTATCCATTGGAATTAGTACTAATCTAGTTTACTAAATTTAGGATCTTGATGATTTAAGAGGTGCCAACTTTATGGCTAATATGAAAGACAAAAACATTGGACTTTTAGACAAAATAAAAAGTAAACGATCCAGGCCTGATTCAACTCATGAAGTAATACATATAAAGTGTTTTTTATTAAAATTCTAGGGAAAATATGCTCGTAATGCTGAAAAGAGCACTGATGCATTATTTGGGGAATCGAATTCCAAAAAAGATTCAAGATTTTCTAAAGCTAAGAATAGACTTAAGAAGAAGTTGAGGAGTAAACAGTAGGCCTATTTAGTTTTGCGAAAACTAAATTTCAATCTATTATCTACACGATAGAGCACTGTAGGTATTTTATTCTTATAGAAATAAATATTTTATTGTAGGAAAATTTCAAATCTTTTGATCAAATTATTAATAGTTTTAATAATAAGAATGTGCTTGTCACACATCTTAAATTTATATTAAAGAAATATATTTCATACGTGTATATAGGCATAAGTAAGATATAACGGATAAGTATTTCGAATCCTGAAGTTAAATTGGTTATATTACAACTAAATAAGCGTAAAATTATATGCATATTTATTCTTAAACTAGTGTTTTCTTATACTTCAGAATTTGAGCATAATGCATTTAATAGGTATATTAAGTGTTCTAAAAACATGATTTTAATAAAATATTAATTTTCTGTTTGTGATTGCTTTTAAATTCTTATATTTAGTACATTTTTGTAAAACAACTTCGTAATTTGATAAAACTCTTTAAATATAGGAAAGAATAAATATTTAGATCATTTAAAAGCAAGCTTTATCAAACATTAATAGCTTATAAATTCAATCTTCCATTATGGAAATTATAAATTTAATATTGCTTTATATTTTCATTTACCTATTCAAAAAGAGCAATTTAATAGCAATCAAATCTAAATTTAAAAAATAAAAGCATGTGTACAATTTTAATTAAATATCGATATAAGCACACAAGGTATTTAGAATAACCGATTATGAAGTTCTAAACAATCCCTTATAAATTTTTATATGGCTTAATGAAAATAAGGTTTCATATCGAAAAAATTTCATATAAAATTTGATTAAATTAAATTTCTCAGGATTATACTATGCATATCTACCTTTAAAGTTTTCTTGTAGCATATAACAAATTCATCTATATTTCACTTTTTCAAATTGTAAATTTAAAAAGTTGAATAATAGAAAAAATAGTGTAATATAAGAAACTGCTTTTAAGGTATTCCGAAAGAACGATATAAAGTGTTGGAGAAAATAAAGAAATATCAATCCAATCGAAGTTGCTATTAATATAACACTCAAAAGTGGTATATTGTTATAAGTGGTATTAAGATCTATGTATGCTTCTACATAGGGTGATAAAATTTTCTTTAAAAGTTTAGCTAAAGTTTCGGAATGATGCACGTAGTCCTGAAGATTTAATTTTGACATCAATTTATGGCTGGATAAGAGTAACTAAAGATTTGGATCCATCTTATCACAAGTTCTTTTCCTTTTAATTTTGTAAACTTACCAAATCTTTTACTAAGTTACTTTTTATTTGGCAGAATATTCTTGAAGTTCAACTTTTCTAAATTCTTTAGCTTGAATGCAACTAAAAATTACACATATTTCATAATTTTGAAGTTTAAACTGTGGAACTTTTATGAAAATTCCGAATTTGCATTCAAACGAGTTGATTTTTATATTATGAAAATATTATCATTTTAGAAGAATATAAAACATGTACAATAAAGAATTCAAATTTATAGCATTACTTTTAGCTACTAAAGCATATTTCAAAAAAAAATTATCCAAAATTTTGAAGTATTGGTAGACCGACAACTGATTCATTTTTTAGAATCTTCCACAAGTAAAAAATTAATCAAGATTTAGCTTCTGTTTTCGAAAATATCGAAACACTCAGCTCTTTATAGGTAAAATGCCAAATACTTTATTAGCAAAATAAAGATAATTATAAATGCAGGTTCTGACGAAGCATATGGAGCCAAGAATTGCTACAGTAGCTAGTTAGCCACTTTTCCAGTAATGAAAGAGTTCAATTTTACAAAGTTGTATTTGAATTTGGAAAGTCTAACAAAAATCTTTAACCTCCTTGCTTCAATTAAGGGACCGTTCTACTAAAAGTAGCTGGAGTGATGAAGGGGATAGTAAAGAGAAGGGTATAATATAGCTAAAACACTGGTGAATTCCCCAAAATATGGTGCTAACTATAAGGGCATGAGGAGGTAAAAGAGAATAAGTAATATTAAGGTGAAAGATAAATATCCAGTTTTGAAAGATGGGAATAGAAAGAAGAGAAAAATAAACAAGGGATTTAGTTTAGCAACTACTTACTTTTAAAGAAAGCAGATGAATAGAGAAAGAAATAGAACTAAAAATAATTATCTTATTAGGAAAAGTGTAAATATTAGGTTTTAGAATTTATATAAATATTAGCTAGTTATATTATAGTAATAAATAGGCAATTAGCTACTTTTAAAAGTAGTTTATTTTGATTTTAAAATTGAAAAATAAAAAATTAAGCTGATAAAATCAGCCAAAAATAAATACATTTATTTATTTATTTTTATTTTCTTTTTATATATTGAAAATCATACAACATTTAGTATACTTTACTAAAAATTTTTAAATTTTTAAATTTTTAACAAGGTAATTTTTTTTATAAGTATATTAGCTATTATATAACTAGTAAATACTTTTAAAATTATATAATTAATACATATTTAAACATTAATAAAAAAGCATTAAATTTTTATTTCTAATATTTTAATTTTTAATTTTTTTACTTTATAAATTGTAATATATTATATTTATTATCTGTTTATATAAATATAATTAAATTATATATATTTTTTAAATATTATTTATAATTCTTCAGAGTATATTACTATAATAATATTATAAACAAATATTTTAATTTTTAAAATAGCTAAAATATAAGCTTAACTTTTTTTATATAATAAAGTAAATCTTTTTTAAATATAATTTTAGATTTTTAAAGTAAAATTTTTATTATTGTATAAAAAAGTATATAATATTACTAAGTATAGCAAGATAAAATTATAAAGTTATAGTTTATTATTAAAATAAAATTTAAAAAATTATTAGCATAGTTTTAAAAAAAAATTAAGCTAAAAGTATATTTAATAAATATAATAAATATCTAAATAGTATTTTTTATTTTATATAGCTTTATTATATAGCTAAATATAAATTTACTAAGTATAATATTTTAGTAATATTTTAGCTAAAGGTATTAATTATATAGTATATTATAACTTATATTATTTTAAAAATATAAAAAATGCTTAATATATTAAAAAAATTATATTTAATATATAAAATTTTATAATTAGTATTATAAAAGATAGTTTTAATATTAATATTTTTATACAATAGCAGTTTTACCTTTATATAAATTAAATTAATATATTTTTTAAAAATAAAATTTATATTTAATAATATAATATATAAATAAATAGTTAGCTTTACTTATTTTTACAAAATATAGATATTAATAAAAAGCTTTTAAAATAAAAATAAAAATAAACTTTATAATATATACTAATAAAATATTTATATAACTAAATAATTATTTTTAGATAAGTATATAATTAGATTATTATATTTAAATTATTATTTATTTATTTATAAACATTATTATTATATTTTATATAATTTATTTTTATCTTTATTTTAAAAAATTTTCTAATAATTAAATTTTAAATTTTAAAAAATATTAAAAGCAAATTATATATATATTATATTATTAAAAATAACTTTTTATTTTTAAGCTTATTTAAAAAAAATTAATATAATTATTTTTAAAAACTTTTTTTTTTATAATTTAATAAATATTAATATTATTTATATATTTAGTATTATAATAGTATAAATT
>JAWQFY010000424.1:0-32017 GCA_037055185.1 Capillidium rhysosporum | reverse complement strand
CGTGCTCTACTCGCTTGATAATATTGTTAATTTAAGTTTATATACACTACTTTATTAAAATTAATACAATATATTTATTTATTTCCATTAATCAAATATTTGTAAACTTAATATTACAGTTTTTGTTGAAATTTGCAGAAGTAAATTTATTGGATATCTAGATAAATGTGATTAAGAATTTAATTTAATATCCAATAAATCTAGGATTAGCCTTTTTAATAATAAATTTATTAAGTATGAATTAAAGCTTTATGCTTATTTTTGATAAAATAAATCAATAATTTTAATATTTATAAGATGAGTAGTTATTTCTAGTAATTCAAAAAAGTGATATAATAATAAACCTTATATTTTAGTTATGGAGATCTTTATATTAAGATGATAGATATTTTAGACTACTAAGCTGGCTAAAAAGTTTATAATTATATTTATAAGAATTAGAAAAATATTTAGTTTTAAAAGTAAAATTCCATTTTAAAGTATTAGTACCTTTTATTGCCACTATATATATTTAATAGCTAATATTATATTTAAATGTTTAACTAATAACATATTAAATAAAAAGTAATTAATTTTAAAAGTTAATAGTAATAAATAATAAAATTATAATTAGTAACTGCTTTATTTTTTTAATATAATAATAATTATTTCCTTAAAATTATTATTATAAATAGGTAATTTTAGAAAAAAATAATGAGATTTATAATTTAGGCAAAGTAATAAAAAGAAGAAAAATTTGTTATTTAGTTAGATTTAAATAAATATAGTAATAAATATTATTTTAATTTACTTTTTTTAAAGTTATTTTTGTAAATATAATATATTTAAATAAAATAACAAAAAAAGTAATAAGTTTAGAAGTTTATAAAATATGATTTTTTTTTATAACTTAATAACTTTTTAGCTATTATTTAATAGTATATTACTATTTTAATTACTTTTTTATTTTTAATTATTATAGCTATTAACCTTATTTTTTATTTTTTTATAATTTTACTTTTAATATTATTAAAATAATTAAAAATTCTGAAAAATAAAATAAAATACTAAAATATAATAAAAGTTATTTATATTAAATAGTTAATTTATATATATATATTTAATTTTATAATTAAAGTATTTTTTTCTTAAATATAGTAAATAGATAAAAAAATAAAAAAGCTATTAAATAATATTATTATTATTATTATTTAAAATTTCTTAATTAAATAAAAAATTTTATAAATAGTTATTATTTCTATTTTATCTATTTTTATCAATATTTTTTCCTTTTATTTCTATTTTATCTATTTTTATCAATATTTTTTCCTTTTATTTCTATTTAATCTTTTTTTATACTTTTTTAAAAATTGCTACTTTTTAATTAATAAGTTTTACCTTTTTTTTTAATAATAAAGCTATTTAAAGTATTATTTAATCTTTTAATTTAACTTTTCTTTTTTTAATTATAATAATTTATAATTATATACATTTTTTATACTAGCATTTCTTTTTTTCTTTTTTAAAGCTTATTTTTATTTATATAATAATAATAAAAATTAAGACTTAATAGCTAACCTTTTTAGTAATTTTTTTTATAAATACTTATATAATATTATTTTTATATACTTTAAAATCTTATTAATATTTAACTATTTTTTAGTTTGATTTTTAAATAATAATTTGCTAAATTTTAATTTAAAAAAAAATTAAATTAAACTATTTATTTATTTTTTCTAATATCACTTTATTTTAAAGATATTTTAAAAGCTTATATTTTTTTTTAATTATAATATAATATTTATTAAAGTAGTAAATTAAAATATTTTATACTAAATTCTTTTTTTAAAGCTATTTAAATTTAAGTTTTTTTATATTTAATAATTTTTATTAGTTTTTCTTAATGTTATTTTATATACAATAATCTTTAATTAAAAAAAGTTTTTTAATTAGCTTTTAAACTATAAATAAAATAAAATTATTACTAAAATTATATATATATTTAATAAAGTAAAAAATTACTTTTATTTTTTTATTATACTAGTTTTTACTTTTATCTAATTATTTTAGTAATTATTTTGCTACTTTTTAAACTATTTTATATTTTTTTTATAAAAGCTACAATTATTTAAATTTAAGTAGTTTTAATATAATAAACTGTTTTTAATAAATATTTAATTTATTTATTTTATAGTAAAGTTAAAACTAATATATTTAAAATAGTAGTTTATTATATTTTTATTTATAAAATTAGTGTTTTAAATTTATTTGTAGTAAAAAATACTTTTTTATCTTACTAGTTTAAACTTTACATTTACTTTTTAATATTATAGTTGTGATGCCAGGTAAAAGGTAGCAATAGTAGTTGATTCCACTAGTAAAGAAACTTAGTCTAAATATAATGGATACCTATATAATTGACTAACTCTAGACCTAACTATCTATATATTAGATAAACAGAGTAGTTTATATAGGACAAAAACAGAAAATAGGATAAATAATCTATAATTTCAAAAGAAAGTTCTAATATTTTAGTAAAAAACTCTAACATGAAATTAACAAAGCTAGTAAAAGAAAATTAATAGCAAGTTATTTATTATATAAAGTTATAATTAAAACATTAAGCAAAGCTTTAACTTTACTTTTCAGTCCTCTTTATATACTTTTCTATTTAGTTGCTAAGTATAACTAAGCTACACTAAGCTTTATTTTTAATTATAAATTATTATACTAAGTAGTGCTTAGTAAGATAAAATTAGTATTTGTTATCTTTAGAAAAAAAGAAAACTATATAGAGATTTAAAAAAAGATGGATATTAGTAAGGCTCAGTTAGATAAGCTTAGGTAACAAAGCTTATAATGTTACAATAGTTAGCTATTAAACTTTTTTTTATTTGAATTTTTATTTAAATTTTATATATATATTAATTATATATATATAATTTAACTAATTCTATTAAAAAAATAAAGTATATATATATATTTAGCTATTTTAATTATAGTTAATATAGTATAAATAATATTTTAAACATAATTTTTAAAAAAGTTTTTTTTAAAATTATTTTTTAAACTTTTTTTAATTTTACTTTTATATTTTTTTTATAGTTAGCTTTAAATATATATTTTTACTTAATATAAATACTAAACTTTTTTATAAAGTTTTATTAGTTTATTTTTTATTTTAAATATAGTTTAATTTTTTTTTAATTTTAAATTTGAATAAAATTATTATTAAAAGTTTACTTTTACTTATTTTTAATTTTCTTTACTTATAGCTTTTTTTAAAGTTTATTTTTTATTTTTAAGCTTTTTAACTAATTATATCTACTTATTTTTTTAATTACTTATATAATATTTTTTTATATAATTAAAAGTTTGATAATGTAATATACTATTATTTTTTATATATAATATTACTTTAAATTTACTTTTTTAGCTTTTATATTTAAATCTATTTAGTATTTTAAATAGTTTTTTATTTATTTTATAAGTACTTTATTTTATAAATAATATATATAGCTTTAAAGTTATTAGTAAACATTTTTATTACTTTAAAATATAAAAAATAAATTATTAATTTAATAATTATTATAATGTACTATATAATATAAATTATTTATATTTTAGTTTATATAACTATATTTTTACTTATTATTATTTATTAATAAATTAGTATTATTTAATTAAATATAACTTTTTATTATTAATATTTTTAAATTTATTTTAAAATTAACTTTTAAATGCTATTATTATAATATTATATCTTATAATAAAATACTTCAGCTAAAAAATAAGTATTTTTTTAGCTATTTTATTTTTTTTTTCTAGCTAATTAAATTAAACTTTTACTTGCAGATATTATATTTTACTTTAAAAAATTTAATATAATGTTTTTTTTACTTTTTTTATTTATAGATTTATTTTTATTTCTGCTATTTTTTTTTTCTATTTTTAAACAAGTATAGCTTATTTATTTTTTACTTTAATTAAAATATTTAAAACTATTAAAAATAATTTTTTAGTTAATATTAATAAGTTAATAGCTTTTATTTTATTTTTCTCTTTTTTTACAGCTATTTTATTAACATATTTTTAGTTTATATATATTATTTATTTATATTATTATTAAAAATTATATAATAAAGTTGTTATATATATAGTATATATATTTAAAACTAGTTATTTACTTTTAAAATTATATATTTTTTTATATAAATATTTAGTTTATGCAATATTACTATAATTTAATAATTTAATTTTAGCTTTTTTAGTTAAATTTTTTAAATTATATTATTTTTACTTATAAATATAAATTATTAATATTAATAACTTAAAAATTAAAAATATTTAATTATAATATAATTTTTTTATTTTATTTTAATTGCTATCTAATTTAACTTAATTTTTTTTTTTTTTAAATTTAATATAATTATTAACTATATAAAAACTATAGTTAAAATTTACAAACTTTTAACTTACTTAGTTTTTTTAAACTTGATATAAATAAAATACAAGTATAAATTTATAAAAATTTATATTTATTATTATATTATATTAACTATTATAGTTTTATTAAATATTTTACTTGTAAAAATTTATAGATTTAATATATTTTATCTTTTTGCTAATTTATCTTCTTTAATTTATTATTTATTTATATTTTAACTAATCTGAATAAGCTATTAGTATTTGCCAGTAATACATCAAAATTATATATTATTTTTACTATATAATAATTTAACTTTAATAAGTTTATATAAATATTACAATATTTTATTTAAATTATTTATTTATTTTTGTAAAATGTGATAAAGCTACAACTATTATAAATTTTTATAAATAAAATTTGAACTTAATTATATATAAATCAGCATTTAAATAATTTTAAATGAGTAAAGTTTATTTAGTTGATTATAAATCTATAAATATACCAATATTCTGCTTTATATATCAATATTAGCATTTTAAAACTAATTTTTGCTAAAAGTATTATTTCTAAAATCTTTTTTAACATTAAAGTTGATAAGTATTGTTTCACATATTTTTATTAATTTTAAAACTATTCTTTAATAAAGTTTTTTTATTTCTTGAAAGCTGTTGATCCAAAAATGTTGAATTTGTGAAAAATTCATTAAATGTTTGTGAGACAAATGCTGCGGACTAATTTTTTATAAAATTGAACATGAAACAGATACAAGAGACTTTCAAAAGGAAACAATGAAAAAGGGAAAAAGGGCTAAACAAGAAACGACACGAGAAAGCTTTAAAAAAACTATTGGTTTATAACCAAAAACAAACAAAAAATTTCAAAACTGACACCAATTTTTTGAATTTTTTAGTTGTTCACATAATACAAAATTTATAAAAAATTTTAGAATACCTACAGGGTAGGAGTATTTAATACGAACAATAAAGATGGTTAACGGTAGTAACAATAAAAGGGGTAGTAGTAGACGTGGCGCTAGTGTTAATGCCAGTAACCAGATAACTCAATATTTTGAAAATATATTGGATAAAGTGCCAGTAAACCCAATAGTAGAAGTATCCGATGAAATCGATAATTCTTTAAAAGATCACCAACTACAACCTCAGCCTTTAATAGAAAATGGGGGAAGGATGAAGCGAAATGCAAGTAGAAAAGCTACAAAAAAGATTTCGGATCTTTATCACTATTCAAATCCTAATGACTGTGGTATAAATGAATATGATTTTTTAACTAAAATTAATTTGTTTGAAGATATTGAATCTAAAAACCCAGTTAAAAAAATCGATTTAGAAGTAGAAAATTCGGAATTAGTCTTTGAAGTTAAGGTCAAGAAGACGAAAACTGAAACCAAAACTAAAACGAAAGCTAAATCAATACATCCAATTTTTAAAAAAGAAGTAAATTTAGGTAATTATATTTTTATATAGTTTATTTTAATTTTATTAGAAGAAAAAAATGGAGATGAAGTTGTCGTCGAAAAGTCTAAACTTATTCATCCGTTCTTCTTACCTAAACCTCCAAAAGGTCAAAATCATTCATCACCAGGTAAATATTCTTTTCTACCATTTCAAAGATCTTAATGTATGTGCATTTTTTTCAAAATCGAAGCTTTAGAAGTAGATGAATTAAAAGAAGTACAAGTAACCGAAGTAGAAAATAAACAGGTACACCCGATCTTTATGAATGGTACTGAGAAACGAAAATTAAAAAGTATTGAAGATGAGTCGAAACTGGAAAATTTTATCAATTCGAGGCAAACTTGGTTGAAGAAGTTTATGGAAGGGAAGAGTATTAATCCCTTTTTTGATTCTAAACCTACTCTTTCAATTACTACTGACGATGGTAGATGTGATACTGTTAAACCAAAGTTTAAATTTAATGCTGAATCACCTTACCTACCTACTTCAATCTACTATGAGCATCTTAAAGCTGAAGAGGAAGGACGTGGAAATGAACCGATACATTATAGATCTCAGTATAAGCTAAAATCACATTTACCACCAATCTGTAAACCTGAAAGCGATTTAAAATTGAAGTTAACTAAAATAGCGACGGGATCTGAAGTTGATCCAACCATAAACGAACGGTGGGCTTTAGTCAACAAAAAAGTACAACCTCAATCTAGTCAAGATCTATTGCAAGATTTTTCTACGCCCCCAAGTGAGGATTTCCAGATTCATCAGATTGTTGTAGACAAAATGCGTATCTGGTTACAATCGTACAAATCTTCAATACAACTGAAACGTAAATCCAAAAAGAAACTCCCTCTCCTAATTTTAATTGGACCTATTGGCTCGGGTAAATCGGCGATAATTAGGTCGTTGGCTGACGAATTTAATTACAAAGTGCTGGTGGCGGATTCAACACAAGCGAGAAGTTCTAAGCTACTATATAGAAACTATCTGCAAGTGGTTGCCAGTACCAGTATTATCGGTATTAAGGAACAAGATACTGTATTGGTTATTGAGGATGTTGACGTTCTTTTGGAGGGTGAGAAATCAATGTGGGAAGGAATAGCTAAGTTGGCAAAATCAGCGAAAAGGCCTATCATTCTTACTGCTACCGGTAATTAGTTGCAATGTCCTTTTATTTATATATATTTAGACTTACCGAACAAATTGGAGCTCGATGACAAATTTATTCAGGAGATATTATATTTGGAGGAACCTACTTCTACTGAAGCTCAGCATATTGTTCAAAGTTGGGCTAACTCAGTAGGTCTACGTATACCTCAGAATTATCTTGAACGGATGGTGGTAGAATCCAAAAGAGATTTGAGACAGCTGCTCAACCAATTTGACTTTTCAATTAAAGTTTTACCACATGACCGCGATCCGCTTAGACTCAGAGATTCCAAACACGATTTCGAATTAAAAGCAAATTTTGGGACGTACAAGGAGTTAATGAGAAAAAATAGGTTCAACGATAAAGCGTGGTTTGGTAGGAGGGCTCTAAAACTCGATAGGAATGCTATTGTACCTAAAGCTAAATTGTTACAGATTTGGGAGGAAAATGGTAACGAATGTGTGCTTAGTTTGGAGGCGATCGCACAAAGTTTAAATAACAAAGCTATTGTAGATGCCTTTACTACCAACTTCAACTTAGCCAATCAGGTAACTTTTTGGTTTTTTCGGTTCGATTTTTAATCTCATTTGTTAAGGTTATCAAACCGGACTTGTGCCATCACTTAGGATACTCGGATATTCAGGATGATTCGGCGTTGCACTATGAAGGACATTCATGTACAAATCTGGCGTTTTCTTCCATTACCGACCTTAGGGAGTTTAGACCTAGCGATTTCGATGTAGAGAGTAACGTCTCAGCTTATTTTAACATTGAACACCGAGCCAAATACAGAAATTGGGCAGGTTTGTAAGAGGTGAAAAAGTTATAATCATCGCCGCCATTTGAAGGAGGTCGAGTAGTCCATGGTATTGGATGAATCTCTTTATTCTAAAGGGTTGGACTTAGAAATGGTTAAAACTTCAAGGAGAGTTTTAATTGATGAGATTTTTGTTCTAGTGGTACTATAATGTTTTCATCTGCAACTGAGTTTTTAAATCGATTTTGAATTAGAATTAGATAAGTGATTTTTATTTTTAAATATTGAGTTTGATTTAGTCTTTTTTGTATCAACATTTAGTACAGTGCTTATTTAATTTTTGGAATTTTTTGTTAATTTTGTTATCAGGGGATTTGCTAAGTCATTAGAACTTAGTTTATCAACTTTGAAAGCATAGAAAACCCAATTTTTAGAATACAAATAATACAGAAAAAACATTGTACATGAGTAATGATTTAGGAAGCTGTTACATATACAATTCAATACTTTTATAAATAACAGATTTCATCTAAGCATCCCTAAAATAACAATAAGTTTATTTGAGTATATATTTAAATTATTATAGTTAATTATATATAGGATAATAAAAAGTTATACAATTTTTTAAACTGTTTGAGTATAATTAACTACTTGCAAAAGTAACACTTTTAACTATTTAGCTTTATACTATATATATTGAAATAGAATTTTATAAAAAAATTTCTTTAAAAGTTAGCTTAAGCACTTTATTTATAAAAGTTATTTTTTTAAATATAAAAAATTATAAAATTAAAGTTAGTAAAGGAAAAAATCTAGTAAAAAAATCTTTTTTTACAAATTAATAGATGTTTAAAATAGTTAGAATGCTTTTTACTATAGCTTTTAGAAAAATATATTAAATTAAACCTTGAATTATTTTTAAAATAGTATTTATAAACTAAACAAAAAAAATTAAAGTTTAAAAATAAAAAAATTATTAAAAAATCTTAAAATATATTAAATTATTATATAATTTTTTTTTAAATTACAAGTATATATATATTAAAATTAAATTAGAGCTATTAAAGTATAATAATTATAAAGTTAATAATTTTTATTTTAATTATAAAAATTTACTTTTAATATTAATTTATTAAAAATAATTTAAATTTAGCAAAGCTAACTTAATTTTATAGCAGTTATAATAACTTTAAATTAATATTTTTACTTAAAACAAAAGTATTATAAAACTATCTAATATAATTAAAAAATAAATGATACTTAAAGTAGCTAAAAAATAATTTAAAAAAGTCTAAAAAACTTTTATAATTAAATATAAATATAGTATAAATAAATATATTAAAAAAGTAACTAAAATAAGCATAAGTATTATAACTTTTTATTTAAAACATATGTTTTAATAGCTGCTATTATAACTTATATAAGTTGTATTTAACTAAATAAAAATAAGCTAATTACTTAAGTTTATATAAATATAATCATTATAAATACTAGCTACTTTAGCAGTAATATTATATTTAAATATATACTCTAATTATTAGTTTAGAAATCTGGAAAACTAAATAAAAACCATTAAATTACTTATATTATATAAATAACTGTTAATTTTAATATTCTTATTTAAAAATAACTAAATAGTAATTAGTTTATAAATTTTATATTAGCTCTAAAATGATAAATAAGGAATCTAATAAAGGCAATTGATATTTTAAAAAGTTAGAAAATTTATACTTTTAAAGCTTAAATATTTCTGTTTTAGGCCGAAAAGCAGTAAAAAAATAAAATTTAGATAAGTATATATAAATAGTTGAAACTCTCCAATCTAGATTCACCATTAAAATATTTATAACTATTTTATTAAACTTTAAAATTAAGGCTTTTATCAAAATCTAAGCTATGTTTTAAGATAGAGGGGGCATACTTATTCGAATTTAAATTTAATTAAATCATAGCTTAACACTTAATAAAAAACCATTGAAATTTAATATTAATAAAGCTAGAAATTATAGGTAGGTTATAGAACCTTCTAGCAGTTCGAAGAACCTCAACTTAAATTTAAGACAATTTTGATCGACTGAGTTGTAATTCTATTCTGCCGAATTATATTACTAAATTACGTAAATTCTAAAGCTTACTGTACTAATAGGGAATAGTTTTTGTAGTATGCATTATTGATTGGCTTAGTATTTACCTCAAAAAGCTTTAAAGTATAAAATATTGGAGTAGAATGAAAATTATTTAAATATTTCACATTCCCCTTAACAAAAGTTTTGAGAAATAAAATTTAAAGTTAAAAAATTCATATAAACTGTAAATAAACCTTGGTCTATTCCTTTAGTTTAAGTTGAAAACTCACTATTTAATAAAGAAGAAAACATGGTAAAAGATACTAAACTTTACGACGTATTAGATGTCAGACCAGATTGTTCGGAATCGGAATTGAAGAAGGCATACCGTAAGTTAGCTTTAAAATACCATCCCGATAAGAACCCTGATGCTGGAGATAAGTTTAAAGAGATTTCTCATGCTTATGAAGTTTTATCGGATTCGGAGAAGCGTGAAGTTTATGACAGGTATGGTGAAGAAGGTTTAAGCGGTGAAGGTGCTGGTGTAAACGCCGAAGACTTGTTCAGTCAGCTATTTGGCGGAGGTATGTTCGGCGGAGGTCGTCGTCAACCTTCAGGTCCTCGTAAAGGAAAAACTATTGCCCATCAACTTAAAGTTAGTTTGGAAGATCTTTATAAAGGCAAAGTTTCCAAACTTGCTTTACATAAACAGGTTTTATGTAACGGATGTGACGGTCGTGGTGGTAAAGAAGGCTCAGTACGTACTTGTACCGGTTGTAACGGCCAAGGTATTAAGGTTATGTTAAGACAGATGGGCCCTATGGTAACTCAAACTCAAACAACTTGTCCCGATTGTCGCGGTGAAGGTGAAATTATCAAAGAGAAAGACCGTTGTACCAAATGTAAAGGTGTTAAAGTTTCGAAAGAACGCCATGAGATTAAAGTCAACATTGATAAAGGTATGAGAGATCAAGAACAAATTCATTTCGCTGGTGAAGGTGATCAACATCCGGGAATGTTAGCTGGTGATGTTGTCATTGTAATTGAAGAAAAACCTCACCCTATCTATACTCGCAAAGGTGACGACCTGTTTGTAACTCAAAAAATTAGTCTTAGCACTGCTTTAACCGGCGGTATATTCCACCTTAAAACATTAGACGAGAGAACTCTTGAAGTAGTTATAATTCCTGGTGAAGTTATCAAACCTGGTAAGTATTTTTAGCTTCAGTTTTTGTTTTTTTCTAACTTATACACTCTAGGTGAAGTTAAAGCTATTGAAAATGAAGGTATGCCCTCCTACCGCCATCACGTCCCCGGGAACATGTACGTAAGGTTTGACGTTGAGTTCCCCGAAGGTAATTGGTGCGACCCCAAAGCCTTACTAGAATTGGAAAAGCTTTTGCCTCCCAAAAATCTTCCCAACCACGATCCTAATGCCGAAGAGCACACCCTTTCTAACGTTGACCCTACACAGAAATCCCGTAGTGAAGGTAGAAAGGTTCAACAAGATGATGATGATGAAGGTCACCATGGTGGCCATGGTGGAGGCCCTGGTGTCCAATGCGCTCAACAGTAGAAATTTTGCAGTTTACCCTTCTCCACATTAATCGAAAAATTAGATTTCAACCTGATGTTGAACCAAGTAGACTTTGTCTTTACTTTTCTTATATTAACATAAATTTAATGAAAGTTGTATATCTACAATGTTGGCCAAGTTTTTATTAAAAATACCATTAAGCTTTTATTTCTTAAATAGGTGGCTTTATATTAAACCAACCTTTGTAGATGAGATATTTATATTTATTAAAACCAACAATATTTATCAGATTTAGATTCTTAATTAATTATGAAAAAACTAATATTATTTTAACTATAGAATTGTAGGTTTAATTGAGAATAAAAATGGTATATTTGTATTTGACATTAGACAAAAAATAAAAACTGCAGTATAAGTAATAGTTAAGTATTTAGAAAATAAGTAAATGCTAATAAAGTACTTATAAAAGCATATTATAAAAAATAAAGTTTTTGATAAAAAAATATAACTATAAAATATGTAATTACTATATATTTAATAATAGTATATTTAACTTAGCTATTAAAAATCTCTAGATTTAATAAAATATAAATAAATATTTTCTATAAATAGTGTATTATAAAATTAAAATTATACCTAATTAAAGTATATTATATAGTAAAATTATTTTATTATTATTAATATTATTTAAATATTTAAATATTTATAGCTACTATTTTTACTTTATAAAAAAAAGTTAATAAATATAATATTTATAAAAATTGCAAACTGTTTAAGAATATTAATAGTTTATAAAATTATATTTTTTTAGTATAAAATAATATTAGTAAATTATAATAATAAAATAAAAAGTTTTACTAATATAAGCTAACAATTTATAACTTATTACTTATACTTAAATATTTATATTTAATTTTATAATATAATTAACTATTAAAAAATATATATTATAAAATCTTTTTAGATTTAAATTTTTATAATAAAATAAGCTAAAATAACTAAATTTTAAAATTAACTAATCTTATTTAATTAATTTATAAATAAAGCTATACTTTATAAAATTGCATAAATTTAAATAAAATTATTTAGATAAGCAATATACTTTATAAATACTCTTTTATAAAAAAATACTTTTAGCTTTAAAATTTAATCTTAAAGCTAACTTTTTTTTAAACATTTTAAATAATACTTTATAATACTAAGGCTATTTTTAATACTTTATTAAATATTTTTTTGTAAATCAAATTAGAAAAAAATTAATATATAATTTTATACTTTATAGTATTAAATATAAAATATATATAATATTTATAATATATAGTATAATAATAAAGATAGCTTTATTTATATTTAAATATATTTAAATTGAACTAATTTATTATAAAGTAAGTTAAGCTAATATAAAGCATTTTAATATTTAAAGTAATACTTTGCTATATAAAGTATAAATTTAATATTAAATAATATTTTTTAAATATTTTTTAATTTTATATAATTTTAATTAGTGTATTTATTAGCTATAATTTTTATAATTATATGATAATATTTTTTAAAAATGTAAATTTATATAAGTTTATTATACTTAAAGAAAAACTTATTAGAAAAAAGATTTAAAAATAAGTAAAAAGCTTTAACTAAATAATATAATAGATATTTAATTTATAAAAAAGTATTATTTAATAAATAAATAGTAATATTAGATAAAAAAGCAGTAGGAAAATAATATTATAAAATAGCTATTATAATTAATAAAGTTAAATTAAAAAAAAGCTAAATATAAAATATTTAAAGCAGTTATAATAAGATATTAAAAGAAAAATTAGGCTAAAAAAGTATACTAAATATATTAAAAATTAAGATAATAATAATAATAAATATTAGTATTTTAGTTACTTAAATAATATATTAAAAAAATTAAAATAAAGGCAAAAATAAATATATTTTTTAATTTATAAAATAATAATAAGTAGTTATTTAATAAAACTTAAGTATAAAGTTTTTTATTTAACCTTTTAAAACTATAAAAGTAATTATTTAATAAATAAAAAAAGCATATACTTTTATATTAAAAAAATAAAAACTTTTTAAAAATATTATATACTTATATAATTAAATTAATATTTATTAGATTTGTTTTACATTAAAAAAAAGTATAAGTAAAATTAGAATATTTAACTTATATTTTTTTAATACTAATAGTATAGCTATTTACCTTTTATTAAACTTAAGCTTTTATTTTTATTTAATAGCAATATACTTATTAAAAAAGAAAATAAAAGTAAGAAAAAAATATAAAATAAAGATAAAAGTAAAAATTTTACTAAATTATAAGTTTTTTATTTTATATTAATAATATATTGATAAAGTAGTTTATTTATTAATATATATTAAGCAAATTAATTTTATAATAAAAAACTAAGTATATATTTATTAGAATCATTATATAATACATATATTATATTAAATTATTATATTTTTAATATTTATTTAAATTAAAATTTATTATTTTTAAATTATTTTAGCCTTAAATATTGATAAAAGATTTATTTATAAGTAAAAGTTAATAAAATAAAACTATTTACTCTATTTACACACTTATTGATTCCATTAAAATTAAAAAAATAGGTTAAAATTTTTATATCTATAATAACTAAATTTAATTTTTTATTATAAAATTTTATTTAACCTAGACTTTTAATTAGTATATAATAAAAATTTAACTTAAAAGCTTATATTAATACAAAATATAAGTAGTACTATTTATTTATTATAAATTAAAAGTTTTCAAAGAATATAATTTTATTATTTAGCCTTTGCTATACATTATTTTAAGTTTAATAAAAATAAAGTAGCACTTGCTTTATACTAAAAAGTTTTGCGAGTAAATATAACTCTTAGATTTTAGTTTAATCTATATATTTTTTAAATTTAACAAGCTGATAATGATGTAATAATATATATATATATATATTAGTGAACTAAACAACTAATAAAAATCAAAACTAAATTAATGTAATTTAATATATATAAATGTTAAAGCAACCCATTTCTTTAATCTCGAGATATTAAAAGGCTTAGAATGAATGTTCAACTCTTTAAAGTGCTAAAATACCATTTTTACGACGGATTAGCTAAATATAAAAGAGGTGGTAACATATACACTCCTAAAAGCTATTTTATATTGTTGCTAGAGTTGATAAAGTATATTATTGTTAGATAAACAAATGTCTTCGTTATGTATTTTGAATTTTCCTTAGCTTTTAAAAATCATACGCAATCTATAGTTGTAAATTTTGGCAGTAAATTTTGGTTTAGCAATCTTGCTTTAGTTTAATTAAAAACTTTGGGATTTTAAAAAAGTAATAGTTGGATGATTGAATTTTAGCTTAAATTATTGGTTATTTAAAATTTTAAAAAGGATAGTGGTAGACAACCACTTTAGTTTGCAAGTACATCAATACATATTTTTGAAGCATTTCAAAGCTTGCTAAACCTGGCTCATATTATGAAGCTGTTTAAACAACTTAAAATAAACTGTTTATCTATTGTAAGTACTGCTGTATAGTTAAATGCTGTCGGGTTCAATAGTTCCGTCCAGAGCTATATTCGCCACTTTATCTAAATTGCAATATATGGTTTACAGATGTGATTAAAGAACTTTAAAATTCACCTTGGATTCTTTTAAATTTTAGACAAATATTTGGATTAAAATAAACTGTTGGTTTGCCACAGCACTTCAAGGTAAGTCTAGGTTGAAGTGCTATTTTCTTAAGAACCTTAACTTTGGTCCCCCTAAAACATATTCTTTTACACGGGAGGATGCGGGTTTAAAGTATATTTTACGTAGAATTAATGTTTCATTTTAACTATTTATTACACTAGAATAAATTTATAGGATACAAAGTGAACTTGCATAATAAAATTAAAAGTAATAAAATATACCAATAAAAAATACAAAAAAACTTATATACTATACATATTTATTACTGGAGTAGGGTATAAAGGGGAGCTGGACCGGCTTCATAGGAAGGATAATTAATAATGAAAGGGAAGGTAGTGATGATACGTATTTAAACAAAGTTTTTTGAAAATAACAAACAAATTTAACAAAGTAAACGGAGTAAATATAACTATACAGAGGATGATAGAACCATGCTCTCGTCTATATCTTCTAACTGTAGGAATATTGAATCGTTGAGGCAGGCGTACTCGGAATCAACGAGACTTGAATCGAGTGCATTTTGAATAGCTTGTTCGCTGGCACGAGAAGAACATGTGTAACATATATCGTTGGTGCATAACTTGGGTTCCAGCATAAGGTCTTCGATCAGCGTACCAAGCTTGAAAAAGTTGGATAGATTTCTCGATGGGCGTTTGGTAGCTCTTCTTTTATTTGATGATGAGTTTGGTGCTGATATAGAGCTGGGTTTCGGTGGAGATTTAAATAGAGAGGTGAGGTTGAGCTGACTTACTAAACGTCTCGTAGATTTTGGCGGTGAAAGTTCATCTTCCGAAGAAATATCACTTTGGGAACGACTTATATCGTTGAAAGAGTTGTAACGTATCGTTTGGGGTGGTGATGCCATATACTGTTTCGAATCTAAGGAATCCAGCAAGCATAAGGTAGCAGTGTTTCCTAAATCCATCTTGGAATGTGTACAGAAATCTCGGTCGTGGACTGAAGTGTTGGCTTTTATTTCAGTCATATCTAACAAACAGCTCGCCTTCAAAGTATGTCGTAAACTCAGTGCAGTTAGCGAAACTGGTTGGGAGTTATATGGGTCGTAAAGCATTTTGGTTGACTTTAAAGTAAATTTTAAAAATAGAAACAGCCTTCCACCATAAACTTTTATATATGAATTTAATTTTGCATTTGGTCAAATATAGTAACAAACCTAATTAGTTATACCACTTGTTCTTTAACTTTATTGGCGCGTATTTTTAGAACTAGTATAATTTACTACTTGACTTTGCAATAAGCCGGATTGACTTGTACTATAAGCGAATCAGAAGTTGTTCTGCCGGTTGTAGCTGGAATTTGTTTCTTGATGTGGAACTTAATTAGATTATAAAGCGAGTTTGTAAACAAACAAATAGGTCAGCTCGCACAATAAAAACTCACCTTTCCCAAACTGATCCCAAAGCCAAAGAAAAGGAACTGGGAAAGTAGATAAAATCCGATTTTAATGAAGAAGTTTATCCCTGCCTTCAACCCACTTTTATCCGCCAAACGGAAAATTATCTAGCCTCGCTTGACAACTTATTGGCCTTTTACAGGCTTTAATATAGTCACTTGTTAATTCTTGCTAAAAATCTAGAATAAGAACTGCCACTTTATAAACCGAAGTGGAGGGATAATGGTAGAATTTTATCTATAATAATTTTGAATAGCATTGTTTATTGGCTGCAATCCGCTAAGAATCGGTTGTAAGGTACAGAAATATGGGCTATAGTTGGAATGGAGGTAATTATTTAGAGCAGGGGTAGCTGGTATTAGCCCATACAAGATTTGTTAACTGTGCTAAAATAAAAAGAAATCTGCTTAATAATCAACGCTATACTCTTTTTTAATCCTTAAATAAAATTGTTAAATTTAAATAATGCTAAACAATATTCCTTTAATTGGTTAATTCCATTACGATTAAGTAACCTCAGTTACTATAAATGGGAAATATACTCCGAGCGAATAGTTTCAACAAAGAATTTGTTTCTTTAAATTATTTATCAAATATAAATAACTATACTTATACCATAGGATACTAGCTGAATAAGCATATTAACAAAGATACTAAATATTAAATATTATAACACTATAAAGCTAAACTATTTTTATATTAAGTAAAAACTATTTTATCATAAACTTTAAGTTTTATATTTACATTTTATAAAAAAATTATTCAATTAAGTAATAAAAGAAACTAACCGTACTAAATAGACATTTAACCAACTACCAATAATTCTGTAATCAAGATTAAAAATTGAATTTTTTATAGCCTTTATAAAGTATTTCTGCTTTTTATTAAGAAACTATTAATAATTTTAAGGTACAAATTTATAATTTTTAGGTAGATTGATAAAAATTAAAATGCTGCTACAAAATTATTTAATATATTATAGAGTTATTAATTAGAACTAGAAAAATATGATTTTTATTACACAAATTAATTTAGATTTAGTTTCAACACTTTTAAAATAATTTTAATAAATTGTATACTGTATAGGAAAAAAAATATTGTAGCATTACCTAAAATTAGTAAAATAAAAAAGTTTTAAAAAAGCTATATTTTTTAAACTTTTATATATATTGTAGTATTTATTATATAACTGCATAATTTTTTAATAAAAACTAATTAAGTATATAGTATAAACTATCTTTAAAATTAAACTGTAATTTAAATTATTTTTTAATTAAAATGCAAAAATATGCTACTTTTAAACAAATTAATTTTAAAATTATATTTTATTAATTATTAAAATAGCTTAAAAACAATAAAGATAGAATAGTTTAATATTAAGAATTTAAAAAAATATATTATAGCTATAGTATTAAATAGATTTATATAATATTAATATTATAAGTAATATTATTTAAACTAAAATAATGTAATAGCTATTATATAAAAGACTAATATATATAATTTTTAGCTTTAAATACTTTTTTTAATTTTTAGATTAATAATAATTTTTAAAATAATTTTAGTTAAATTTTTTTTGCTTAAATCTTTAAAAAAAATTATTTTAATACTATATTTTTTTGATAAAAAAAGTTTACTATTTATTATATAAAATATACTTTTACTTAATTTTTATATAATATTTTTTAAATTTTCTATCTTATTACTAAAAAGTTATTACTGTACTAATTAAAAACATTTTTTATTTAGTTTTTTTTAAAAGCTATTTTAACTTTTTATTTTTTTAATAAAATTTTATTATTATATTTATTAACAATTTTTATTTATAATTTTTTAATCTTATTTATTAATAAACTAATTTTAAAAATCAAAGTTAACTAAATATACTTTAGAATTACATTTAAATCAACTAAAAAATAACTATTTAAATTACTTTATTATTATTTTATATAAATAAAATACTTATATAACATAATATTTTATTACTATTTTGCTATATTATAAATTATTCTTTTTTTAATATATATATTTAATATAATTAAATAATAAATAAATATTATTAATTTAGTTATATATATATAAATTTTAAAAGTTTAGATTGTTTTAATATTTTATTTTTACTACTTTTAAATAAGATATTATATTTTTTAAACTTTAATTTACTTATATAGCCTTAACATATAAGGTTAAATAATACTTTTTAAGCATTTTTTTAATAGTTTTTTTTTAATATATATATTATTTATTTTTTTAAATAGTTAAAATAATACTTTAGCTATAAAAGTAAAACTTATACATTTTTTATAAAGCTTAAAAACTTTTTAAATATATTTATAATAAAAGCTTTTTTAATTAAACTAAAAAAAAAACTAATTTTTTTTTATACTTAATAATACTATATATTATAAAACTATATACTCTTTTTAAGTATAATAAGAAAAAATATAGCATTAATTATTTAAAAAAGTATTTAAATTAATTAAAATTTATTAATAAAAAAAGTATATTAAAAACATATATATATTATATTGTTTAAAAAAATAAAACTAAAATACTTAATATTTAAGATCTTATTTTAAATATATTCTAACTATATTACTAATTATAAAACTATATTATATAATAGTATAATTTTTTAATTTATATTTAACTATAATATTTTTTATATCTTTTTCTATTATTTTATTTATATAGTAAATATAATATAAGTAATAATTTTTTATTTTTAAATAAACCTAATAAAAATAAAATAGTTATAAAAAGTAAAATAAAAATAAAATATAAAAAGCTTTTTTATTTATATAATATTAAGTTTAAAGATAAGTTATATATATATATAATAAAGTATATATAAGTAAATAGTATTATTTATTAAAAAATAATTTTAATATAATAATATAAAGTATTTAGATTAAAAAATATTTTTTAAAAAAAGTAATAAGAAAATATAAGCTATATTATAAAAAAATAAATATTAATAGCTTTATTTTATAAACTATATAGTTAAAAGTTTAAAAAATAATTAAAATTATATAAAATAGTTAGCTTTTAAAGCTAATTAATTTATTATAAATAAATATTTAAGTAATATAAAATTTATAAAAAGTAGATTTTTAATATATATTGCATTTAAAGTTTTATTAATAACTATTTAGTAATAAAAAAATAATTATCTATAAATATGTTTAAAAAAGTATATAAAAATAAAGATTTTATATAATATTAAAATAAAAGCAAACTTTTAGCATAAATTAATATTTTATAATTTTTTTTTTAAATTAAAAAAAATATAAATGCTAAAAAATTTACTAAAAAAAATTACTAAAAATATTTTAAAATTAATTTAATTTTAAGTTTAAACTTTTAAAAATTTTAAAATATATTAAGTAAAAAAATGCTTAAAAAATAGTACTTTTTTTAAACTTTTTAAAAAAAATAAAACTTTTTATAATAAACTATAAAATTTAATATTTTAAAACTAAATTATATAAATTTTTAACTAGCTTTTAAAATGAGTTTAGTTTAATTAAAATTTAAATTAAATAAAATTTACTAATATTAAAGTGTTATAAAGTATATAAAATCTTAAAAAAAGAAAATATTATAATACTTTATAGCTTTTTATATTATTTTAATAATAGCTTTTTATATTTATAGTTAATATATATAAAATAAATTTATAATAAAATTACTATACTAATAAAATATTTAAAATGATTATTTTATACTTTTATTTTATTTTATTTTTAAATTAAAAAACTAAAATAATAAAAAATAAAATAAAATATTATATTAATTTAATATTATATAAAAAATTTAGAAATTATAAATAGATATATAATTTTAAAAAAAGTATAAAAAAGTATACTAAGTTTAATATTATTTTTCTAAATAATCCTCTGAAGTTTATTATTCATATAAATTTAAGTATATATAAAAGTTAAACATTTTTAAAATTTTATTACTAGCTAGTAAAAGTAAAATAGCTAGCTTTATTAATACTATTTTCTTATTTTAAGTTAGGCCTAAAGCTAAAACTACTATACTTTAGATAAAAAACTATATATATAATTACCTTTATTTATAATCTTATATGTAATATCTCAATATATATTATACTTTAATATTACTTAAAAAGATATATTTTTACTTAGCATTTCATTTTTTTAAAATTATATGTTTTCTATTGCATTATAGTAATAGTGTAATACAGTCACTTTCATTGCACTTATAAAATATGTATATTATGTACTATATTTGAAAATCAGTTTTATTAAAATAATTGAATTTGCTATTTTTAACCAAAGTTCTTTTTTAAAGTTTTGGAGGTTCTATATTATAGTTTTAGTAATTTAATCGAAATTTATTCTAACTAAAAAAAATATTTTTGAAAATTTTCAAACAAAAGCATTTTAATAAAGTTTCAAAGTTTAAATATTAAAATTGCAGTTAAATCTAAATCGATTACTTGTAAAATGCCAATTTGTTTCAATCATAATCAGTTATATTTTTTAGGAATTTTATTAAGTTTAACCATCATATATTTATTTATACGTTTTCATAATATCTTAAAATTATAATATAAGTTTTAAGTAAATTTTTATTATTTTTATTAATCAATTAAAGAATATAAGTAATATCTAAATTAATTACAGTACAACTAATATAAAATTTATTTTCATGGTAAATTATTATTTACCTAATTTAAATTTAATTAGTGTTATACAGATTTACTAAATAGAGCTTTAATTTAAAAGCTTTTACAGAAACTTGGCAAAAGTAATTTTGAATTTACGAAACGTAAAAGCATTTCAAACTACGACATCCAAGCTAAAAATATCTCAAGCCCATTGATACATGCGATAAGGCATAGTTTTTCGAAAAAAAACATTAAATTTAAAAGTGTATAAAAGAGAATAGATACCCTGAACTAAATTTCAACAAACTGATTTTATAATAATCATTAAAAACAGAACATAATTAACTAACAAACATGGTCGCTTTCAACAAAATCCATCTCAACCTATTTCTAAGTGCTTTCCTTTTAAATACTTTGTTAAGTACACCAATTCCACAAAGCAACGATGTACCAAAAGCTGACACTACTAATCCACTACCAGATTTATCGGCAAAAGCTAGTCCCCTACCAGATTTATCATCGAATGCAAACAAAATTCCCGAGCAACCATTATCTGCAAATAGTCCTAGTTCAGATCAACCTCTGCCTGATAGCAATACCTCCGTTAAACCAAAGAAGACAAAGAAGCCTAAAAAAGTAAAAGCTAACACAGGTAGCTCGCTAGCACAATCTACACCTGGTGATTTCAATAGCCTACCTATATCCGGGCAAAACTTAAGTTCAAATAGTGGTGCTAATCTTAATTCTAATGGACCAGTGCCCGCTAACGATGTTAACTGGGCTGTTAAAAATCAAGCTTTAGATGTGTATTGGGCTGTAAAGAATCAAGCTCTAGATGTCAACTGGGCTGTTAAGGACCAGGCTAAGGACGTTTTTTGGGCAGTTAAGAAGAATTAAATACCTTCTTCACCTTACCCATAACTTTTAATAACCTATTTCCTTTTTAATATGTAGTTTATCTAAATAAATCAGTGTTTTTATTTATTTATATTTTATATAATATTTATTGAGTTAGCGAAAGTTATTTAAATCAAATATGACTTTAAAATAAATAAAATATAAAGTTAGTTAAAATTATAAAAGAAACTTCGTACTTCATTTACACATAGAAATAAAATTTTAAGTTTATAATGCATGGTAATAAATTTTGTGTGCAAAGCTCCTTTCAACTTAGATCCTAATTTTGTTGAATATACGCATCTGGGCTAAATATTATAAAGCTAGTTCATTTTCTAATTATACCTAAAAAACTTTAATGAAGCGAGGAATCTTCTTGTTCTGAAACATTCTACTATTTAGTTTATAAGGCTAAAAAACTGATACGCAAAGCTATTATTTAATTTAGACAGTAATGTAAAAAAAGCGCTGCCACCAATTTTTTTCCGATTTCAGACTGGCGAAACCAGAAAAATTGAAGTTTTCGACGTTTGAATTAAAAGTACCTTAAGTATATTGGACATACATCACCTTTCTTTTTAAACAACAATGATGTCTAAATGATATAAAAAGGTATACATTTTCAATACTGCTTTAAAACGTAAATATTAAGCAATAATAAATAACAATCTAATATAATGGTAGTAAGCAACAAAATTCATAAATTAATCCTATCAGTCCTCCTTTTAAATACTTTAGTTTGTATACCGGTACGTAAAGATAGTGATATGTCCCAGTCTAACTCAACTTCATTAACCGATAAACGACTATATGCAGACACTTCCAGCCTAGAAAGTAAAAAGGCAGCTGAATCAAGCGAAAGTGTTTCAAAATATAAAACGAAATCAAAAACTTACAACAAATCGTCCCAATCTAAATGCAATGATAAAAATCAACGTTACAAATCCGAAAAGGAAGCGAACAAGAAAGGGTATACACTTACAAAGTCTAAAGCACAAGGTTATCCCCAAGATACTAATTGGGCTGTTAAGAACCAACCACTAGATATATTTTGGGATGCAAAGAATCAACCTCAGGATACTTTCTGGGATGTTAAGAGCGAACAAAAAGATATCTACTGGGATATAAAAAATCAGCCTCGTGATTCTAATTGGGCTGTTAAAGATCAGTCTAAGGATGTATTTTGGGCTGGAAAGAAGAAATAAACGTTTTAAATTGATAATCGTGATAATTTTTTTATTAATATCATTTTTTTAAAATAGTTTTTATGAATATATAAAAACTAGATCAAGCTTAAAATTTAACTTTCGATCTAAAAAAGGAATTAATTTGCATAAAGTTGCGGATTCGGAAGCAAACATTAAAGCTAAAGAACTTGTATAACTTATTTTAAAGCAAAGATCGTCCACTATAGCTTTTATAACATAAAGTTTTACTTTATCATACAATAATGATGTTCCTATATCTCCGAAATATACGTATTAAAAATGATCGAAAATCGATTACTTTCCAATATATTTCGTATAGGAAAAAAATAGAATGTAATTTTAAAATAAATAATTGGCTGTGTAAATAACATAAATTTATGTGTTTAAACTATATTGAATTTAATTATTTTGTTTAATTTTTAACTTATTTTTTATATTATTGAGATATCTAACCCTGAAGAAGCAACTGATAACTGTTTATTATTCGTAAAAATAAAAACATATTAGTATTTGACAAAGTGCTAGAAATAGGTGCTACTAAATAGTTATTTTATTAACTCTTTTAAATAATAACAAGCTTAGTTTCCTGCAGCTAGATTTATATTTGAAAAGGTGTTGACTAAAGCCTTTTAACTTACTTTTCCAAGCAAATATTTATTTTAAATTAAGAGTGGCAAGTATTAACTAAAATATAGTATATATAATATTTAGTAGTATAATATTACTTAGATAATAAATCAGATTAAAAAGGCAATTTTAGTAAACCTACTATTAATAAATATATACTTATTTAGTTTTAGAAAATAAAATTATAAGATGGAAAATTATAGTAATTGTATAAATTTTAAAATAAAAATTATCTAAAAAATTACTAGATAGTAAAAATAAATTATATTATAATATATATATATAATAAACTATTTAAAAAAATAGCTAGTTTTAATTTAAAATTTTAAAAATATGTAAAAATTTATACTAATAATATTAACTTTAATATATTATAATAAAAATTTAAAAAATGTAGCTTTTTAAAGTAAAAGTTTATAGCTTTTCAAATTGTATAGTTATAAAAAAATCTTTAGTAGCTAAATTACTAAAAAAAAATTATTATAGTTAAGTTTATATTAAGAGTAATACTATAAAGTAGTACTATAGTAGCAGTTTTACATTTGCACAAATGTAAAACTACCACTGTATTATAATAATATTTTATTGATACTTTAATATACCTTAATTTTACTTTAAAATTAGTATAAAAATAAATATTTACTAAGTAAATAAAGTAAAAGCATAAAGTATATATATATAATATATAAGTTAATAAGTAAATAAAAATATAAAAAAGATTTATATTATTTTATTATATAAACTTTTATTTTAAATATTAAATTAGTTAAAATTTTAGCTTAATTTATTTTATTTAATAAAAAAGTTTCTAATATATATATTATATAAAATAAATAGCTAATAATTATTAAATTTTTAAATAATTATGTATTTTTAAATTTATTTTTTATATTTAGTATAATATTCAACTTTAATTTAAAATATACTTTAAAACTAATAATAATATTTAATTAAATAATATATAAAAATATTTTTATAATACTATTTTAATTAATAAAAAATATAACTTTAATAAGTAAAATAAAATATAAAGTTATATTATTAATTATTAATAAAACGATATATTATTTAATAAATAAAAAATAAAAAATTATTTTAGTTAAGCTATATATAAAATAGTATACTTTTATATTATAAATTAAGCCTAAAAAATATATATTAAACAAAGTTTTAGTACTAATATTTATATAAAATACTTAAAAATAACTATTTTAAATTTGTTTAAAATATTTAATTAAAATTTTTTAATACTTTAATATATAATTAAGCTATAAAATAGCTTAATACTTTAATATATACTACTTAAATTATTAAAAACTATATTAAAATTATTAAAATTATTAAAATTAAAATATTAAACTAGTTTTATATAAAGTAAAAAATAAATATATAATTTAAATTTATTATATTAATATATTTAATTTTATTTACAAACTTATTTTAAAAAATATTATTATTATATACTTAATTTTATTTATAAGTTTAGTATAATATATTTAAGAGTTTTATTATTATAAATATAAAATAGTATTTATACTATATAACTAAATTTATAATTATTAATATATAATTGTTTAAATTAGTATATATTTATTTAATAAGTATAATTTATTATACTTTAATTATTAAGTATTATTTAACTTATTAATACTTAATTATAGCTAAAAAAATCTAAATTTAAAAGCTTTTAAGCTTAAACTTTTATTAATTAAACTTTAAAAACTGGTAGTTAATTAGAGTAATTAGAAATATTACTGCTTTAAATTATAGCTCTAATTATATTTTAAAGTTATAATTTTTAATATAATTTTACTATTTAATTTTTAAATTTAAATTAAAAGTATAAACTAATTTATATTTTAATATTTAATTAATTTTACTAAAATTTAAGTTATTTATAAAGTAAATTTTATTTAAACTATAACTTAATTTTATATTTATTTTTTATATGCAAATTTACTTTAAAAAAAATATATACTTTTATTATATAGCTATATTTATAACTTATTTATATAATTAATTATTAAAATTAATTAAAGTATTTTAATCAAATTATAGCTTAAATCATACTTTAAATTTATATTTAAATTAATTATTATATATTTTCTTTTAAAATTAAAAAAAATTAACTTTAATTATAACTATATAATTTTAAATATATAATTTTATTAAAATATATAAATAAGTTTGCTAATTATTAAATTACTATAATAAAATTAAATATTAAAAAAGAAAAAAAATAAAAAAATCAACTTATAATTTATTATTTTTTTAATTTTTTATAATTATATATCTTTTAATTTTAAAATTACTTTTACATAATAATAAAATTCTTAAAACTAAAAAAAACTTTTAATTTAATAAACTAACTATTAACTAAATATACTAATAAAAAAATATTAGCTATTATATAAAAACTACTACTAATAATACTTTTTTTAAAAATTTTAGTTTTAGTACAAAGTTTTAAATTTTAAAAAAATATTTAAGTTTTATATATAATATAAAAATTTACTTAAAAAAATTTATAAAAATTATAATTTATTTTTTTTATATATAAAAAAATACTAAACTTTAATAAAATTTAATAAAATTTAATAATTAATATATAGTTAAATTTTAGTAATATAAATTAAAAGCTTATAAATAATTACTATAATTTATAACTAAAGCTAAGTTTTTTTTATTAAATTTATTAAAATATAAAGTCTAAAACTTAAGTATTTATACTAAAAACTATAAAAGCTATAATTTTTTTTTATAAAAATAAAATATATTTGTAATAATATTTAAATTTTAAGATACTGTTTTTTTTTTAATTAAAATAAGCAGTTTTTATAATTACTAATTTTTTAATTTTTAATATTAATATAGTTTTTTTTTAAAGAAAAATTATTAAATGTATTAACTAAGTTAGTATATAAATTATTATTATTTTAAATATAAATAAACTTTAGTAAAATTTACTAAAATATAATAAACTATAGTAATTATATACTTTATATTTTTATATAAGCTTAATAATATATATATTAACTAAATTTTATTACTATTAAATTTTTAAAATTAAAATATATATTTAATATTAAGTATAAGTTTAATATATTTAAATAAATATAAAAATTTATTTATTAAATATATTTATATATATTAATATTATAGTTAATTTTTTTAACTTATATATAATTATTTTCTATTTTAAAATATAAAATTTTACTTTTTTAGCATTTAAAGCTTTATATATATATTTATTATTATTATTTTGATTAAAATTTAGCTAACTTTAATTAAATATACTATTATTAATTATTTTAATTTTAAAAATTATTATTAAACTACTATTTTACTTAGATTTTTTTTAAGTCTATTATACTTAAATTTTATTTTTATATAATTTTAATAACTGTAAATTTTATATTTTTAAAGAATTTAATACTAATAATAATAAATACTTTTTTTTTAAATAAAGCTATTTGTATACTTAAAATTTAATATAAATTAGTTTATTTTTCTTAAAAAAAAATTAAATTGCTTTTTTTTTGAAAATCTTTTCAATTTTAATAGCAATTTTATATTAACTGTAAAATTAAAAACCAACTAAAATATTTTTAAGTAAAAAAAATAAAAAAGCTAAGAAAGTAATACAAAAATATTTATAATAAACTATATTGTATTATTTAATTATAAAATTTTAAATTTACAAAAATAAAAAAATATTAGCCAATAAACTTTTTCTCTTAATTAAAATTAGTAAATGAATTAATTAATGCCTAAAATATATTAGTTTGTATAAGTTTAATAAAAGTTAAAAAATAGGCTATTTAAAAGTATATTTTGGGGTTTTAGAAAATGTATTGTTAATTATACTACTGTAGCTTAATGATATTATAACATTTCAGCAATTTACTTTTTAATTATTTGAGCATAAAAAGCCCATAATATTTTACAAGTTAAAATAAATTTAATTTTTAAGCTATAAAATGTTAAATTTATTTTTTAGTTTGGAAAATATAGCCAATATTTTAATAAAATATATTGAATTGAACAAAACCTTAAAGCTTACCTTTAAACTTCAAAAGTGACTAGGAAGATTTTATTGCCAAAAATATATTTTTAAAATAATAATGTAAAGACTATAAATATAATATATATAAATTATTATAAATAAAAATTGGATATAAAAAGATGTGTTAATAATTTAAGTAGTATAAAATTTATCTAGTCAGAAGAAGGCCTCTGGTTGGGAAAAGAGCCTAATATAGTGACATCGATACAGAACTTTTGTAATTGTTCCAAAGCTTCTTTAACTTTGGGGTTGTTGGAATGGCCTTCAAATTCGACGTAAAAGATGTAATGCCAGGGTTTCAATTTACTAGGACATGGTCTGGTATCTATCTTTGTCAAGTTGAGACCAAAGTTTTTGAAAACTTCAAGTCCGTCACATAAAGCACCGGGTTGTCGATGGTCAACAGTGAATGATATAAAAGTTCGGTCATTTCCAGTTTCGTTTTCAATAGTTTTCCCAAGGACCCAGAAGCGGGTAATATTAACTAAAGGATAACAAGTAAGAATAACGACTATTAATTAACTAATAAAAGAATTCAAGAGACTATGTGTACAATTAAATGAAATTATCTAAATTACCTTGGTTATCCGCAATACTACTTTGAAGGATAGGAATATCATAAAGCTTGGAACAGAAATCAGAGCAAATAGCAGCAGAATACATTTCAGTTGAAGCTAGTTCAGCAGCACGTGCAGTCGAAGAAACATTTACCCTTTCAACATTAGGGAAATTTATGTCTAACCATTTGCTGCATTGAGCGAAAGCAACTCTATGACTGTAAATTCTACGAATACCGGAAGGTTGGAAATGGGACAGTAAAGATTGAACAATCTATACATACAAAAAAAGTAAGTTTCAGAAAACAAAAAATGTAAAATACTGGTATGTAGATTTCAGCTCTTATCTTAACTTGGGAAAATTCAGTGAAAGGGTCTAAAGTTTCATTGACAAGGCCAGTGGAAGAATTCTCAATAGGAAGTACGGCGTAACTTATACTTTCGTCCTGTAACGCAGTGAATACAGCTCGGTTACTGATTAATGGGCGATAGGTCACACTATCTCCGAAACGGCTCTGTGCTGCTTGATGGGTGAAGGTTCCTTTAGGTCCTAAATACCCAATAACCACATCTTTTTGTAAAGATAAGGATGCTGACATAATTTCACGATAAATAGAACTCAAGGCATCGTTTGATAAAGGACCAGAATTAAAATCAGCTATCTAAAAGTTTATTAAAATTTAATAGTAGTAAATACATACTCTTTCAAATACAGCTTTTTCTTGTCCTGGTGCGTACACTTCTACATCTTTTGTTTCATTCCTTTAGAAATCCATTAATATAAAATTAAAAAAGATACTTACACATTGAGTTCCTTTTTTACAGTACCAATATTTTGAGATAAACTTGCTCTTTCGTTTAATAGATGAACAATCTTGGAATCGATGGATCCAACTTGATTTCTTAAATTACCTAGTTCGTCTTTGAAATCGGACATTATGATGGCTTGAAACTTTATGTAACTTCAGCCGAACTTAGATTCAAAGCCTCTTTATACCGAAAATTCTGTACAGGAGCTGTGCTATCTTACCAATAGTGAGTCACTAACCTGTTTTGCATACCTCATTTCTTTCCTAAATAATTGGCTCATTTTAAATTAACTTTTATTTGGAAATTATTGAAGGCTTAAGGATAAAGTTCCCAAACTCTTTATTTAACAAATAGAATGTGAACAATGAAAATACTAAAAAGTAAAACTAGGGGACACAAAATAATTCTAAAAGCATTTATCAGATATACATCTTGTTATACCCCAAACTAGATTTGAGCCTAGTTGCTAGAAATCAAATTTTACTTGATTAGGTTTTGCTTTGTACAAAGCCACTATTAATAAATAAAACATTATATAATAGTAGCTTATGTCTCCTATAATACAGAAGTTGGAAAAAGAAACTGAGTAGCTAAATTTTCCAACTAAAGTGTTATACAATAGTAATATACCATCCAAAATAAACAAATATTTATTAAAATATAGAAACTTGCTAATAAAATATATAAAACTTAAATATAAAAGACTATAAAAATAGTATAATAAAATCAAAACTTTTTATTTTTTAATATAATAAGTAAATAAAGAATTAGCTATTTTTAAAAGTAGCTAATTCAAAATAAAACTAATTAAATAAATATATATATATATTTAAAATTAGTTTAAAATAATTAAATTAAAAAGTTATAATTTATTATATAGTTAATATAAAATTTTAAATAAGCTAATATTTTTATTTTATTTTTATAATATAACTATAAAGATAAAATATTTATTTATTTTATATTTACTTATACAATAAAGTTATATAAGTTTATATAAGTTATTATAATATTACTTAAATAAATAAGCAATTAGCTACTTTTAAAAGTAGCTTATTTTAATTAAAAAAAAAAAACCAATAAATTAGCTAAAAATAAATATTTTTAATTATATTTATTAGTTTTTTATATATTAAAAATAATATAATATTTAATATACTTTGCTAAAAGTTAATAAAATTATATATATTAAGTTTTTTTTTTTAAATATAAATTTCCAAAATTTTAATATATTATTTCTAATATATTAAGTATTAAAAATTAAAAAATTAAAACTTTATAAATTAAAAAATATTATACTTAATACTTATTATATATAATTTTTAAAGTATATTACTATAATAATATTATAAATAAATATCAAAATTTTAATATAGTATTGAATATATATATATATTAATAAAAAACTAATATTTTTAGTATATAATTATTTAAAAAAAAGCTTATTGCTTATTTTAGTATAAAAATAAGCTAATAGCTATAGAAATTACTATTTTTAAAAATATATTAAAAAATAGTTATATAGTTAAAAATATAGCTAAAGCTATTTAAAGCTTTACTTTAAATATTAAATATTTAATTACTATTATAAGTAAATATAAAAAGTAAATATATTAAGTATATATAAATAAATACTTTTAATTTATAATAAATTTAAGTAAATTATAAAATTATAATACTATTTTAAATATTAAAAGCTACTTTTAAATGCAAATAATTTATAAACTTATACTTTTATTTTTTTATAGATTTTTTAATATAAATGTTATAGTTTTACTATGTAGCTATTTGAAAGGTAGTAACTTAGTTGATTAAAGCTCAAGTAGGAAACAAGCACCTTGAGTATTTTTATAAGGCCTGATTAAATTAGGTAAGTGTTATAGCAATTGATAGGCTTATCTTGGAGGTGGCATAAAGGTTTTACTATTTAGTCTAGTTGGAGCCAAGTGCCTTAGCTTAATTGTACTTTAAAATCTCTAAGATATCAATATAGTTGATAATAATAAGATATATAAAAGTTTTTATTTAAAGCAAAAAAAAGGTTCTTTCATAGCACACTTATCTAATTTACTTATAATAGAGTTGAATAGACTGTGTAGGATAGAAGTAACTATTGTTTCTGGGGTGAGTCAGATAGTTAATAAATTTTTTCAGAAGATAATACTTATCACATTAATAACTCAGCAACAATACTATTAAAGAGTTCCAATTAAAAATTTGTTTTGATAGCAAGTCAATATTATTAGGTATTTTGGCAGTTTAACTTCTAATAAGGGAGATATTATTTTAACTTGATTTTATGTTGATTATGAGAAGGACGGCATCAATACATGATTGAAGCAATAAGTACTTAAGTCTAATATACTAAGTAAAGTATTGTATATTAGGCTTAAGTTATAGTATATTTAGATTATATTACAATAAATAAAATTAAATAGTTTTTAGGCATTGCAAAATATTAAAGCTAAGCTTTAATATTATAATATATTATTAAATTAGTTTGAAAAAATAATTTATATAAGTTAAAAATATTCTTTATAAAAAAATACTACTTTTTAAATATACTGACTATTTAAATAATATTAATTAAATTAATAAATACAAATTTAATAAATGTAATATTAAAGATAAAAATTATATATATTAGCTTAATTAAAATTATAAATTTAACTATATAGTAAATTATAA
>JAWQFY010000423.1:0-32120 GCA_037055185.1 Capillidium rhysosporum | reverse complement strand
TATAAAACTTTTATATTTATAATTAAATAAATAAGTTATTAATATAAATTATATAATTATATTATAGTTAAATTATTTAACTTATTAAAGTTTTGGTCACATAATTTTAGAATAAGTTATAAATCAAAAGTTTAGCTTTTAAATTTATATAAAATTCTTAAAATTAAGATATTTTATATAAATCTATAATTTAAGGTATTAATTTTGAAATTTTATATTTTATATATTTTTTATTTAAAAATAAACTAAAAAATATTAGTTTTATTTATGCAAATGTAAAACCCTTTTTTAGTCAGTTTATTTTTTACTACATTATAATAAATTTAAACTTACATAAAATTAAAATTTAATATAATACTTATATTATTATAATAAAACTATAATAATAATTTTTTAAAATTCTGTTTCTTTATTTTTATTTTATAAAATGTAATAAAAAAAAGGTTTTACATTTGTGCAAATATAAAACTGCTACTATAATATAAAAAATAATAGTTTACTTAAATTTAATAAAATTTAATATAACTTATAAAAACTAATTTTTAAAAAAAATATTACTGTTTTTATTTATACTAATTAATTATTTTTAATCTTTTATTAAAAATTTTCTCTAGCTCTATAATTATAAATATAAGTCTAATTAATAATAAAAAATAAAACTACTAATTTAATAAACTATTATCTAACTTTATTATTAAATATTGATAATAAACTAGTAGTAAAAAATTAGCAACTTATAATAATATACTTATTTTCTATATTAATTTAAATTTATTAAAAATTGTAACATTTTTTATTATATAATCTAAATTAGCAGCTATATAAAACTAGTAAGAGTAGATAATATAAATAGTAAACTAGTTTTTTTTTAATTAAAAAAAGTATGTAACTAAATAAATTATATCTTTTTAATTATAATTTTATTTTAAAATAGCTTTTTTAATAATATATTTTCTTATATTAAAACTTTTTTTATAAATATTAAAGCTTATATATTAATAAGCTTTATACTATTTTCTTTTTTTCTAATATACTCTAAAGTAAAATAAAGCAACTTAATATTATTATTTTTTTAATATTATTATTAATTTACTTATAACTAAATTATAAACTATTTTATTTAATATCTAAAATAAAAATATAATATTTTTTAAAATTACTATATATATAAATAATATAGTAGTAAAACTTAAATATAAATATAATATTACTAAATATAATCTATTATAGTTAATAAGTAGTAAATTTTATATAGATAATATTAGTTTTACTAAAATATAGATTATTAATAAAAATCTATTAAAATTTAAATATTATATTTTATCTATTTTTTTTAATTAAATAATATATTATTTAAATATTTTAATTAATAATTTTAGTATTTATATTAAAATAATAGCTAATAAAATAATTTTTAAAGTAAATATAAGATTATCTAATTAGTTTAATAACAATTTATTTATTTTTAAATAAATATTACTAGCTAATATACTTATTTTTCTAATATTAAAGTATATACTATATATTACTTTATTATAAGATTTTTACTTAATTAAAATATATAAAGTACTAATTAGTTAATTTTAAAGTAATTTAAAACTATATATTTTATATATAATTATAATTAAAACAAATTAGATAGAGATATAAATTTAATAAATATAAATATTTTTAATATTACTTTATTAAATAAAATATAATATAACTTTCTAATTATCTAGCTTTAATATTAATAATTATATTATATTTAATTAACTTAGACTTCTAAAAAAAATATAAACTTTTATTTGTATTTTAGTCTAACTTTACTACTATTTACTATTCTATTAAAAAAATACTTTTTTTATAATACTAATAATATAATAATATTATATTTACTAATAGCTCTTTTTAAGTACTATTATTTATAATTAATAAATATAGTACTTTCTTTTAATTTTAGTTTATTACTACTTTTTGCTTAAACTAACTATACTAAATTTTACTTTTAGCTATAATAATAAACCTACTTTTATTATTAATAGTAAACTATATTTAATAAAATAGCTTTATTTTTAAAATAAAATTATTACTTATAATAGACTAATAAAATATAAAACTGATATAAACTCTTAATATATTATATACTTTTTAAAATTTAATATAATTTTTTACTAATTAGTTTAATATTTAGTAATTTAAACTTTATAAAAATTTATTATATTTACTTTAAATCTATTTATAAATAGTATTATAATATTAGCTAAAATTTTACTATTTAGTTTTTCTTTTTTACTAAAATCTAAATTATTTTAAATTAATTAATTAGCTATATACTTAGTAATTTAAGTTATTTACTAGTACTATATTAGATATAATTTAGCTTTTACTTTAACTCTACCTTTTTTTAAATAAAAAGCAAAATTTAGCTTAAAATTAAAGGTTTGATTATCTTGACTTTTCTATTTTTTCTTAACTAATATAAAAATATCTTTTTTACTAAATAAATTATATTTAAGGTTTTTTAAAAAATTAAATAAATAGGCAATTAGCTACTTTTTTTAATTTTAAAAATAAAATTAAACTAGTAAAAGTAGCTAAAAATAAAAATAAAAAATTTATTTATTTATTTTTTATATATTAAAAAGTATATATTATTTAAGTACTTTACTAAAAATTTTAAAAGGTAAATATTATAAATAAAAATATTTCTACTACTTTAATAAAAGCATACTTTTAAAATTTTAAATATTAATAATTTTATTTTAGTTTATAAATTATAAAATATTATAATTAATATCTATTATATATAAATAAAATCAAAAGTATTATATTTTAATTACTATTTATAATTATTTAAAGTATATAATTATAATAATATTATAAATAAAATTTAAAATTTTATATCTTATTTTAAATCTATTAATTAAATTTAAAAGTTTAAAAGTAAGCTAATAGCTATAAAAACTTTATATTTTTAGCTATAAGCTATAAATATTAAGTATATATCAAAAACTAGTTACTTAGTTAAAAATATAGTCAAAGCTATTTAAAATAAAGTTTTAAATAATTAAATTTTATTATAAGTAAATATATAAAGTAAATGTATATATATTTTTAACTTATATATAAAGTATATAAGTTTATATTTAATTTAAACAAAATATAAAATCATATATATTCTAAAATTTTAACTTTAAAGTACTGCTCTAAATTTTAAAATAGCTAAAATATTAACTTAATTTACTTTTCTATATAAAAAGTAAGTTCAATTTATATATATTTTTAAATATTCAAAGCTATTTTTTTATACTATATAGCTTTATAAAAAAGTATATAATTTTATAAAATATAGCTTAGCATAGTATAAAATTATACTTTTATTTTTTTATTAAATATAGCTTAGTAAAGTATAAAATTATAATTTTATTTTTTTACTATAAAGTAGAAAAAAAATTTAAATATAAATAAAATTAAATAGTTTTTAAGCTAAGTAAAATATTATATTATACTACTAAATTTATTTAAAAAAAATAGTTAGTATAGTAAAGTATAACCTTAATATTAATTTTTTTTTAAATTTTAAATATACTAGCTATTTAAATAATATTATTTAAATTTAAATAGCTTTGTTATAAAAATAAAAATAAATTTAATAAGTATAATATTTTAGTAGTAAATCTATTAAAATAATATATATATATATATTAGTTTAATTAAAATTATAAATTCAAATATATATTAAATTATAACTTATGCTAATTTTATATTTTGAATATTAATTACTAAAGCTATATCTTAGTAATATAGAAAATACTTAATATATTAAAAGCTCTACCTTTAGTATATAAAATATTTTATTTAGTATATATATAAAATAAATTTAATACAAATATTTTTATAGCTTTAGCTATAAAAATATATAGTTTTACTTAGATTATTTTATAATAATTTTTTTTTAAAGTTTATTAAAAAACTATTAAGCTATTTTAATATATAACTTTACTATTTAGTAATAAAACTACTCTTTTTACTATTATAATAGCTTAAAATTATATCAAAAATACTAATATTAAACTTTTTAACTAGTTTATTACTATATAAAAAACTATATATAGCTTATACTTCAATTTAATTAAAAATGCTAAAAAAAGTTTATTAAAATTATACTTAACTTTTTTTTATAAAGTATAGAAAAAAATACTAATAATTTATAAATTTATATTAAATATATTTTTATTACTTAGTAAAAAAATATAATGTTTTAGCTTTATAAATAATACTAGTAAAGCTAATTTAAAAAATCCTATAAATAGGTATAAAAAATATTTAACTTTTAAATATATAGTTTTAATAAAATAGTTAAAGCTTAAGTTTTATAGCTTATAGCTATAAAATATAAAATTAAATATTTAAAAAATATTTTAATATAGATATACTTTTTTTTAAAATTATAATAATAATAATAAATTATAAATAATATTTTCTAATTTAAATAAATAAATATTAATTATTAATAAATTTATAAAAATATATTATAAAACTTTATTATTAACTTTTAATAATATAATATATATTTAAGCCAATAATATTTATTATATAATTTTATTAATATTTATAAATTTATTTAATAAGTATATAAAAAAACTATAGGGTTTTTTTTATACTTATATTAGTTAATAATAGTTTAAAATAAAAGTAAATTAAACTACAAAATATTTAAAAAAAGCTAAAGCTAAATATTATAATATTAGCTAATATTTAGTTAGTAATAATTTAATAATATAGTAGTTATACTATAAATAATTTTTAAAAAAAGCTAAGATAGCTATAATTAAATAATTAAATATTATATTTATAAAAAGATAAAAATATATAAATAGGTTTAAAATAGATTTAAAAAAATATTAATAAGATAAAAATAGTTAATAAACTAAATAAAGTATTTTATTAAATATAATTTAATATTTACTTAAGTAAAAATAAAAGTAAAAAGTTTTTTCATATAGTAAATAATAAAATAAATATATATTTAAAATAATAATAAGTAACTGCTTACTAAAAATTCTAAAATAAACTAAATTAAAATAAAATATTATTTAAAGCTAAAAAAAAGTAAATTATAATTTAGCTAGCTAAATTATTAAAAAAGATAAGAAAATAAATATATAAAAAAGATTAATTTAATATTAAAAAATTTTAATATTAATATAATAAATAAGTAAGCAGCTATTTTATTATAAAGTATAATATATATTATACTTTTTAATATTTTTTTAAAATACAATCTAATTTAGCTAACATTTTAATAATTTTATTTTGATATTTTGATATTTTTAAACTTTTTAATAAGCTATAAAAGTAGATAAAATATTTTAAATTTATTTTATTTTTTATTTATTTTTTAACTTAATTTAATAAAATTTTATTTATAATATTTAATTTAATATTTTTATAATATATATAGTTATTAAATATTAATAACTTAAATATATTATATTTATATACTTAATTTTATTTTATAAGCTATAGTAAAAATTTAATAATTATATATTCTTAATTATATTTATAAGTTTAATATAATTTATTTTAAAAGTTTTATATTCTTTTATTAAAAAATATATTACTTATAGCTTAAAAATAAGCTTATAATTAATATTATATAACTACTACTATTATCTTTAATTATTTTGATAAGTATAATATATACTATACTTTATAATTATAATTATTATTCTTATTTTATTTAAATTATAAATTTAAATTATAATTATATATTAATTTATACTTTAAAATTAGTTTACTTATTTTAATACTAAGTTATATTATAAAATAAGTATATAATTTAAATTATTTTTAATATTTATATTTATACTATTAATTGTAATTTTATTTTGTTAATATAACTATAATTATATCTTAAATATATAATAGATTAAAAAAAGTTAATTTTTACTAAACTTAAAAAAATATATAATTATAATTTTATAATTTATTATATGAATTTAGATATATTTATATTAAAATTTATAATAATAATAATATTTATCTATAATTATAAGCGTTTTTAAATATTTTATAATTTTTATATTATAGCTAAAACTACTTTTTTATTAAATATTAAGAGCTAAAATAATATATATATTAACTAGTTTAGTAAATAAAGTTATAGTTTTAAAGCTATTAATAATAATAATAATTTAAGTAATTATATTAAAAAAAATTGTAAAAAAAGAAAATTAAAAATATAAGTTATTTAGAGCTAATAAGCAATATTTAAACTATTAAATAAATTTAAAAAAGTAAAGTTAGTATATTTTATACTTTTTAAGTAAAGTTAAAAAAAAGCTAGTAAATAGTATTGTAAAAAATTTAGATAAATATAAAAACTAGATAAAATAAAATAAAACTAATTACTTTTAAGTTAAAGTTATTTATTATTTATTTACTAATTTTTTTTAAAAGCTAGCAGTTTATATACTTATAAAAATTATAAAGTAAAGTAATAAAAATAAGCTTTGAAAAGTTTATAAAGTTTTATTATTAGCTAAAAATTAAAATTAAAAAAGTAAATTAAAATAAATTTCTTTTTTAATTTTTAAAAGTATTTAGTTTAGAAAATATTTATACTTTGCTTTTTAAAGTTTTAGTTAGTATTTTAAAAGATTAAAATTAAAAAATATTTTAAAAAATATATATATATATAAATTTAGCTTTATAAATTAGTAATATTTAACTGCAGAATAAAATAATAAATTAGTTTTATTATAGTTATATATTTTAAAATCTTATACTTTTATTAACTAAAACCTATATTTAATTTTAATTATATAAAATATTAAACTTTATAATTTAAAAAATAATAATATAATTAAACTAAATAGTAAATAATAATAGTTATAATAATATATTATAATATAATTTAAAAAATAATATAGCTTAAACTAGTAAAAAAAATATTTTTTATATTTTAGAATTATTTAATGAAAAAAATCTAAATTATATATTTAGTTAAATTAAGTTTATTAATAATTTTTTTTAATAAATATATTATATTTTTATTAAAAAGTTAGCTATAATAAAATTAAATATACTTAAATTTATACTATATTTATATAACTTATTATTAAAAAAAATAGTATTAATAGTACTTTAAATAAAAATTTTAATAATATATGTTTTAATAATAATAATATTAGTATATTTTTTATAAATATTATTTTATTTATAAAATTATTATTATATAAACTAATTTTAGTTTATTATTTCTATATTTATAAAGTTATATATTTACATTTTTAAATTAAAGTTTTTATAATACTATATACTATTTTTTAAATTTACATTATTTATATAGCTATAAATTTTAATATATATATATAATATAAAGTTAAAATTTACTATTTAAAAAGCATTTTAGTTTTAAAAAGCTGTTAAATAAATCTTTTTTCTAATAGTAAAACTAAAAAATTTACTGTTATAAAATATAGTTTAAATATATTGCTTATAAAAACAATGTATTTTTTCATATTATAATAAATGTATTAAAATTTAATAAATTTTTTATAATATATAAAATAGTATATTTTATTTAAAGTTAAATATTAAAATAATAGTAAAAATATTTTCTATTAAAATTTACTTAAACTACATATATTTAATTTCTATAAAATATAATTTAATAATGATACCAAATTCTAACTTATGAGTTAAAGTAACTGTTATACCTACTACTGTATATAAAATTAGTATTATATAGAGGTATAGCACTTGAAATTACTATAAACAATTACATTTCAAATAGTAATAAAATAATCAACTAAGCTAAGTATAGGTGTTTTTAAGGTATTTCACTCTACAATAATTTTTATATTAAGGAATTGGATAGATCTTCATTTTAGCATTATATATATTTGTATAAATTAGCATTCTACTACCAATTTAGATAGCTTGTTAAGCGTTTCCTTATCCTATAAATAGCTATAACAATACAGTATAAACCTCCTTGAAAATGAGCAAGTTTTCAACATATCTCATTAATATAAATATATAGCGATAAAATGGTCTGGCTTTAGTCTATTTTAGCTGTTATATTATTAATTAAATATATTAAATTAATATGATCCAATATTTTTGAAATAGATTTTTTCTAATATCTTCGGTACAAGTTCTGATTAAAATTAAAAGACCTTTTTATGTAGTTTCGAAGCTTAATTTTTAAAATTGCATCCACCTGAGTCAACTTTTATATAAAGAAAATGCATCGTTTTTAGAAGAATATAAACGAATAAGCACTAATGAATTCAAGTTTTCATTATTAATTTATAACCATCCATAAACACCTTCAAAATTGTATTATCTAAAATTACGAGTTTTTGGTAGCAATTTAATTAAAAAATTAATTTTATATGAAAGTTTAAAGCTAAAGTGAAACTTAATTTTGATTGAACGTTAAAAATTAAACTATGACTTAAAAAATACCTTCGAATTTAAATTCTATTTAGTCTTTTAAAGGTAAGTTCTAAAAAATTTCGCCATATAATTGTCAGATGGTTGTGCTTAGATAACCGCAGTCATTTTAATTGTATCTTTACCATTTTAAAGTCAGCTTCCCGATTTTTTATCGTAACTTCTCTATCAAAACAACAACGACGTCATTAAAATTTTAAGTGAGGTACAAAACTACTTGGTATAAAAGCCAGCCTTTGAACTCCAAAGTTGAGTTAAAAAGAAAACGAGCGAGATTAAGAAATCAAATACAAATACGAGAAAAAATTCAAGATGAGTAGCAATATGACTTTTATACCCGAATCTGGAGCAGTCCTTTTAGCAAGAACTTTGAAAGCTCTGGATGTCAAAGTCATTTTCGGTATCGTAGGGATACCAGTTGTTGAAGTATCTACATATATTATTTAAAAAAATATTAACTTAAGTTACGTGTATAGGTAGCTGAAGCTTGTATAGCAGAAGGAATACGTTTTATAGGCTGTAGGAATGAACAGACTGCCAGTTATGCAGCCTCAAGTTATGGCTATTTAACTAAAACACCTGGAGTAAATTTTAACACACTTATATGTACTTAATTTATGATGTTGGCAGGTATGCCTCGTAGTTTCTGGCCCAGGCGTTATACATGGTAAAAAATTTACATTTATATTTTTTTACCTACTAAATTTTATATTAGCTTTATCTGGAGTATATAACGCTCAGGCAAACGGTTGGGTAAATATTGTTATAAAATATATTATTTATTTTTAGCCTATGATTCTCATTGGAGGTTCATGTGAAACTTCACAGGTCGGTAAAGGAGCTTTCCAAGAGCTCGACCAAGTTGAATCGTGTCGCCCCTATACCAAGTAATTAAGTTTTATTTTAATCTATATTTATTTTATTTTATTTATTATAGATATAGCGCACGTTTCACTTCGTTAGCTTCAATACCAGTTATAAGCGAGCGTAGTTATCGATTAAGTTTAGCTGGAAGACCTGGCCCAACATATTTAGATTTCGTAATTCTATATTCACAAACATTATTTAATTTTGATTGTAGCCCGCAGATTTAATTGGTACTAAAATAGATACCAATGTTAGCACGACCCTCCCAAAACGGTTAAGTGTACCCAATACTAGCGCTGACCCCGCCCAGATTGCTAAAGCTGTCGAACTTCTATCGAAGGCACAACGCCCCTTATTAGTTTTAGGTAAAGGTGCTGCTTATAGCCAAAGTGAATCCGAAATTCGAAATTTGGTTGATTTACTTTCACTTCCATTCCTACCTTCTCCAATGGTGATTTTTATTTTATAGTTCATTTAACTTACTTAACTGTAGGGTAAAGGAATTTTACCTGACGATGACCCTTTGTGTGTATCTAAAGCCAGAGCTACTGCCTTAAAATCAGCTGATGTTGTTTTAATTTTGGGTGCTAGGTAAAAATATTGTTGATTAGTGATGTTCATGCTTTTAAGGTTGAATTGGATGTTTCAATTTGGCCAACATTTTGGACCTAACTGCCAAGTGATTCAAGTAGATATTGAACCTAGCGAATTTCGTAAAACTATAATTTTTTACATAATTAACACGTTTTTAGACAACAATAGGAAAGCCGATGTGGCTTTATGTGGTGATATTAAAACCGTGGTGGAGCAAATGGTTTTATTGATCAATAAACGAAATGACATAAGTAAAGGTTTAGGAGGCAAATTCCGAAAACAACTTGACAGTAAAATCGATGTAAATGGAAAGCGTATGGATAAATATTTGGAGGTACCTGAACATCCTCTTATCAATCACCATCATGCTCTCGATACGGTTCAGCAAGCTTTGTATCAACACTTTAAGGGAGATTATTGTCTTGTAAGTGAAGGAGCAAGGACTATGGATGTAACTAGAGCTCGAGTACTGTCCTATTTACCCAGACGTCGCTTGGATGCTGGTACATTAGGTGTTATGGGAGTTGGTGTAGGTTACGCCATAGCAAGTAATTAGCTAATTTTAAAGATGGTATTAATGCTGCAATTCATTTCTTGCCCTTAGGTCAGTTAGTTTACCCCGATAGACCGGTAATAGCAGTAATGGGTGATTCAGCCTTCGGATTCTCACTGAGTGATATCGAAACCTGCCACCGCTACAAGCTACCTATTCTTTTCGTCATCATAAATAACGGTGGTATTTATCACGGGAAATCCGACTTAAGTGGCTACGACGTTAAACAGATTCCCTCCTTCGCCTTAACTCCTGGTACCGATTACTCTAAGTTAGTGGAAATCAACAACTCTAAATTGGGATACGACGTACACAATCGCAAAAGCTTACATGCAGCTCTAAACAGTTTCTGTAAAGATTGGCATAAGAAGGACGGCCCTACTATAATCAACGTCAACATCGACCCTAGACCAGCTTCTGAGGTACATATTACTTCTATCTAAAAAAATAATTACTAATGACACTTTTATACAACTTTAGGGTTTCTATTGGTTAAGTAAGTCAGAAGATCCTCCTAAGGCTAAACTTTAAAACTGAAAACCAATCAATTATTTAAATAACAATTTCATATTTTCAAGGCACGTTTTTTTTTCTACCAAAAATAGTAAATATATTTATGAATTTCAGATTTTTTTTAGATTACCTTAATCTTTATTGCTGAAGCATATCTTCTGTAAATATTTGTTAACTTCCAAAATTCACAAAGCTTTAAAACCTTTCAATAAATAAATTTTACTTTAAGTATTTGGTAAAATAGATATTGTAAACTAAGAGTTAAATATATATATAAAGTTTTAAGCTTTATTTTACTAGAGTAGCAGCTTTATATTTATGCAAATATAAAATTGTTTTTCATTTACATCTAATAAAATAAGAGTGAAAAAAATAAATAAATAAAATCAATACTATAAGTATAATTTAATAATTCAAGTATTAATTAAAATGTGTTATTAATTAGATTTAAATTTAATTTAAATTTATTTAAAACAAATTGAACAAAAAACAGTTTTATATTTATGTAAATATATCTAGTCTTTTTTAATTTATTTTTAACCAAAAAATATATATTACTTAAAATATAAAATTTTAATATCAAGTTATTTATATATATATAATTTTAAATACTAATTTTAGATTAATTTTAATTAAAAATATATTAGTAACTTAATATATTAAAAAGTAAATATAAAAAAGTAAATATTTTTAATTTTCTTATTTTATAAATATTTTAAATATAGAAAAATAAATTAAAATAGAAAAAATAATATTTTAATTATAATATATAATATAAATTTTATATTAGTAACTTAATAATTTTAGGTTTTAACTAGTTTAGCATTTAAATATATATAATTTTATAAAGTAGCTTAAATATTTTAATAAAATTAAAGGTTAAAAATATACTAACTAATTTAAAATTATAATATCTCTAGCTAAAAATAATTTATTACTATTTTAAAAATATATAAATTAATATTATTATATATATTAATAATAAATTTATATTTATATTTTAACTTTTTTATAAATTTATTTTAGTAATTTTTAAAAAGCTTTATATAAATTTTAATATATATTTTTTTTAATTAATACTAACTTAAAGTTATTTAAAATATAATTCAAACTTTAAATTTTCTTAATTTATTAAAAAAGTAATAATATTATATTTATACTTTTATATACTTTACTTTTATTAGTAATACAGTAGCAGTTTTACATTTGTATAAATAAAAAATATAAATTATATAAATTATCAAAATTAATACTTTAAATTATAAATGCATATAGAATATCTAAATTTTAAGAAATTTATATAAATTTAAAATCTAAACTTTTTATTTATAACTTATTTCAAACTTATATAACTAAAACTTTAATAAATTAAATAATATAACTATAATATAATCATATGATTTATATTAATAACTTATTAAAGTTTTAGTTATATAAGTTTGAAATAAGTTATAAATAAAAAATTTAACTTTTAACTTTATATAAAATTTTAAAAATTTAGATATTTTATATACATCTATAATTTAAAGTATTAATTTTGATTTTTTATATTTTTTATTTAAAAATAAACTAAAAAATATTAATTTTATTTATACAAATGTAAAACCTCTTTTTGATCAGTTTATTTTTTACTATATTACAATTATTTTAGACTTAATTAATATTAAAATCTAATATAATACTTATACTGTTATAATAAAACTATAATAATATTTTTTAAAAAATCTGTTTTTTATTTTATAAAATATAATAGAAAAAAAGCTTTACATTTATGCAAATATATAATTATTACTATATAATATTATTAAAAAATAATTTATTTAACTAAATAATTATTTTTATATAATTACTTACTAAACTAAATATTATTTTATATATATATATTATTTTAATTATAAAGTTTATAATTTTAATATAACTTAAACTATAAATAAATTTTAACTTTAATTATTAATTTAAAGCTTAGTCAATTAAACTTTATAAATAATTATAAATAATATTTATTAAAAATAATATTTTAACATTCTTTTTATTATTAAATATTTTATTATTTTTAAATAATATTTTTATTAAATATATATAATTTGTGACATTTAGTCTTTGGTATGACACTAGTAGCAATCTTTACATTGTGCAGTACAAAATACTACAATGCCAAAGTGGTAACAAATATAAGCATTTATATAAAGAAGTTAGTAGATAGTAATGGAGTAAGATTGATTTCATTATCAATCATAGTAGCAACAAATGTAAATGCCTAATAAGCAATGTGAATAAGTAAAATCAATGGAGATTTGGTAGCAAAATTGATATTGTTTATAAATAGTTAAGGTTGTAGGTAGCAATGGCTGCAAGGACTGCAAACCATCTGGTGGTAAAAAGGCAACTAAATCCTATATAAAGGATTTGAAGGGGGAGAAAAGAACATCTGCAATTTCAAATAGCCTCCATGTCTTCAATGAAATAGAAAAATAAAAATAATATAAAAATAAGAAACAAATGTAAATATTTTACCATTATATGGCAGAGGTAAATTTTTGTGCAATTCAGTATAATATAAATGGTTTTATAATAGGTTGAGTTGTTGGTAGTCATAGTTTTTTGAACGTCAATAAGGTAAAGTTCTTTGTTGTTTAGTGCTGGCGGCTGTACTAGACTTGTTTATAGACATTGAACTTGTAAGTTTTTGAGTGAGAATAATAAAACAAAGAATTATTCTTTGTTTAAATTTTTGATTAAATTATCAAAATGGATTTGAGTAATTTTGTTATCTGAAAATAGAAGAGAAAATGATGAAAATTAAGTAAGCTTGGAAAAGATAGTAAAAAATGATAAGAATGATCATTAAGTCAGTAATTTATAAAGTTGCTGAGTGACAAAATATTACATAATTTTTATATTTATGTTTCAATTTATTAAAAAGAAATAATTTTAGCTAATTTTAATTTTTTTTTATAATTAATATATATTTTACTTTTTTAATAAGCTAAATAAGTAAATAGATTATTTTAAAGTTAATATATTACTTTAAAACTTTAATTTAATAAAATAAACTTTTATTTTAAATTTTTTTATAATCTTTTTATAATATTTAAAATTATTAAGTTTTAAAAGAAAATTTTTATTTATTTATTTTAAATATATTAAATTATTATTATAAATATATTAAATTTAACTTTATTAATAAAGAATTATTTTTTATTAATTATAATTAATTAGTTTAATTAAATAATTTAAAAAACATTAAATTATTTAATAATAATGAAATTTAATATAATATAATAAGTTTTATATTAAAAATTATTTTTTTTAAAAGTTTATAATATAGTTTTACTATTAAAGTAAGCTTTTATTTAAAACTTTTTAATAGTATTATTATTTTATTATTTATATAAGCCTATATTCTCTTTTTATATAATTTATAAGTAATTTAATATATTTTAAAATAGTATTTAAATAAGCTTAATTATTTAGTAATTTTTAAAATAAATTTTATTTTTTATTTTTTAAAGCTTACTTAATATTTTTATAAATAAACTATAAAATTACTACTAAAATACTCTTTTTTACTTTAAAAAAAAAATTTATTATATATTTTTATTTTACTTTAATAGTATATTTTTAAAATATTAAAGAATAATTAAACTAAAGCACTTAATTTTACTTTAACTAAATATTAAAATATATACTATTATTTTTAACTTAAGCTTATAATTTATTAAATTGCCTACTTTTTACTTAAGCTTAAAATTAACTAAAATACTTATATTTAATTTAAAATATTATAGAATTAATATAATTACTTTAAATTAGTAACTTAATAAAATTTATTACTTAAATATTTAAATTTTTATAAATTAAATATAAAAAGTAAGTTAATAAATTTAAATAAAAATAAATAATTTTATTTACCTTTTATATAATAAAAAAAATTTTATATTTATATATATTTAAATATTAATAAATAAAAATTTTAAAATATTATATTTAATACTTATTATGTATAGATATAATTAAAAGTTATATATTTTTTATCTATTATTTATAATTTTTTAAAATATATTATTATTATTTTATAATATAATTATAAAGTTAAAAATATAGTTAAAACTATTTAAAATATAATATAAGTAAGTATATATGTTTATAAAAAAAATTTTTTAACTTTACTAGAAATTTATATATATATATAATTAAATAGTTTTTAAACTTAGTAAAATATTTAAGCTTTATTTTAATATTATAATATATTATTAAATTAGTTTAAAAGCTAAACTTTTAAATTTAAAGTATTTTTTTAAAAAAGTGCTTTTTAATTATATTAATTATACTTTTATTCTTATAAATAATATTCTTTATTTTAAGTACTAAATCTCCTTTCTACTAGCTACTTTTAAATTATTAAAAAAAACTAAAACTTAGTTAATAATCTAGATTTAAATATAGTTCTTCCATCTTGCTTTTATATATTTAACTCTTTTTTTTATATTTATATATTTGCTACCTTTTTTTTACACTATACCCAACCTCTAAATATTTAAAAAATAGCTACAATTACTTACTAAGCTTTTAAGTTTAAAATTAAATCTTATTTAAATTAAATTATTATTTCTAAATCTATTTTTTATATACCTAGATTCTTTTTAAATATTTTTTTCTCTATCTTAAATTATAATATAATTTTTATCTTTGTCTTTTTTACTAATTTTTTATATCTTTTACTTTCTGTTATATATTAAGTTTAAATATAGATAGTTTTTCTTTATTAGCTTAAACTCAATTTTTACTAATATTTTTTTCTTTTTAAGTAGAAGGAAAAAACTTTATACTTTAGTAGATTTTTAAAAAAAAGATATTTTATTTACTACCTTTTGCATAGCTAAAAAAATATATTATAAATAGTAATATTTTTATATTACTACTAAAAAGTATATTTAAGCTATTCTAGCAAGTAATATTTATCTTTTTCTACTAATACTACCTTTTTTCTATTCTAATTATATGCTAAACTAAAAGTTTTTTACTATGATATTATAATTAATTAATTAAAAACCTTATTTATTAAGTAGGTTATTTAGAATAAATACTTTATCAAACTTTTTCTTAATAAAGTTAAAGCTAAAAACTATCTTAATTTAATTTATTAGATAGTTATAAATGACTTTTTTTTATTAAACTTTATAAAAATTGAATTAGAATTTATTAACTATTAGTTAGCTCTATATTGCTAATAAGTACCTAATTTATAAGCAATTATTAAAATTTTATTATATCTTTTTCCTTAAACCTTTTTAGTTTTAAAAGTAGATATAGTAGAGTTTTTTAAGCTAATAAACTTAATTAAACTTATTTTAATTCTTTAAATAGCTTTTAACTAAAGTAGCCTAAGTTTAAATAATATTTTTTACTTTTTTTATAAAAATTTTCTAACTTTTTTTATTTTTAAACTTATTTTTCTCTTTAATATACATCTAATTATTGCTACAGCTATATTTAGCTTAACTATTTTCTATATTTTCCTCTTATATAGAAAGAATCTTATCTTTAACTTTACTAACTTTTATTTAATTTTTTTAATTAATATAAATATTAAGCTATTTTATAAAATTTTAACTATATATCTTCAACTATTCTTTTTAGCTTTTTTTTATATAGCTAATATAGCTTTATTAGAAGTAAAAATATTTTTAATAATATTTACTTTATACTTATTTATATAAATTTTAAAAATACTAGGCTTACTAAAAATAACTTAGTCTTTCTTAATCAAGTCAAAGTTTATAATAGACTTAATTATTCTTACTTATTTAATATAATCAAAAAATATTATATATATAAAAACTTTATTAAATACCTATTTTCTACCTTCTTTTTAATAATAGTATCAATCATTTTTTATTAGCCTTTTCTAAGCTATTTTTTATTTTGTCTAAAATTTATTAAAAAAATACTTTTTTACTATTTTTTTATAACTTCTTTCTTAATCTAGTTCTTTACTATTTAAATTTTATTTTTACTAGTATTCTATTTTCTCTATTTATATTTTTTAAAATATTATTTTTATAAATAATATATATATTACTTTTAGTCTAGCTGCTGATAATTATATAAACTAATTAATTTAGAACATTTACTTTTAAGCTAGCAATACTAAAATCAATAGAGAAAAGATATAAATATTTTTATTTAGTATAATTTTTTTTATTATAAATTATCTACTTATACTTTTAAAAATATTAGTTTATTACTTAAAAGTCTTAGTTAATAGTTAAAGACTATGCAACTCCAAAATACTAAAAAAGCAGTAAGTAAATTAGAAAAAAAATTACCTTCTAAAATTCTAAAAATATCTCTATTATTAGTTAAATACTTATAGTTAATACTATAGCTTTATTAGTTTTATAGTACTCTTTTTACCTTATTTTTTTATTTAAATCTTATTTTAACTATATCTATAAGTTTATTTATTAATAAATCTAGAAAAGCTTAATAGTAGTCACAAGTTTAAACAAGCTTTATATAAATAAGAACTTTTTTAAATTTACTTTCCTAAATATAAAAGCTATAAATATTGCTTTGCTTACTAAGTAGCATATAATAGTATACTTTACATATCTATTTTTCTATATATAGAGGGAGGCCTACTAGGCTATTCTTATATTTTAGTGCTTTACTATCTAGGTAAACTGTTTTCTATTTTTTTATAATATAGTAATATTTTTAAAAAATAGCTAGTTAGCTCATTTTTTAATAAAATATCAAAAATATAAAAAAAAATTTAAAAAATTCTTAAAGTAAATAATATCTTTTATTTTAAGCCTTTTTTTAAAACTTTTACTTTTAAATAAAAAAAAAAATTTTTAATATACTAGTTAGTTAATACTTTGCCCCTTTTATAGCCTCAACTTTTTTGTATATTTTTTTCTAAAAATAATAATACTAATTTGAAAAATTCTAAATAACAAGATTTTTAGTTAACTTTACTTATTAAAAATTATCTTAAAAGTTAATAATTATTATTTGTTTTACTTAGCTTTAGTAGAAATAATCCTATATAAATTTTTCTAATACTTATCTTTTTTAGCTTTATAGTCTTTAACTTTTTACCTTCTTATTTCTGCTATACCAATATTTAATCTATTATCTAACTTCTCATTGACCTAGCTTTACTTGCTTATTAATACTAGCTTTGAGTTTTCTAGCTTTTTGATTATAATTATTATAGTAAGAACAATTTACAATTTCTACTTATTTTTTACTAATTAAAACTTTTTCTTCTCTCTTTTTCTTTTAGTTTTTTTTTATAAACTATACTTATTTACTTTAAAATTGAATTTATTTTTCTTTATTTTTTTAATTTATTATCAAAATATTGGAATTTTAATAGCCTAAATTCTAAGCTATTATTAGTCCTAAGATTTTTCTAATATAAATTTTCTTAATTTACTTCTTTTTATTATAATTTTATTAGCTAACTTTTTCTAATTTATTCAAAAAACTATTTAATAAAAATATAAAATTAGGTTGTAAAGCTATTAGAAAATATATATATATATATATTAATTATTTAAATAGCATAATTTAAATTTATTTAGCTTTACTATATAAATAAATAAAAATATATAATTTTTTAAAATAATGAAAAAAATAAAAACTTAATATTAATTTAAATTAAATTATAAATATTATTAATTTATAGCTAAAAGTATTAATTATAAAAAAAAATAATTTATACTAATTTAGTAGCTTTAAAAATATAAAAAATATTCAAGCAATTTTATTTTAAGCTTTTTTAAAAAGTTCATTTAAAAAACTATTAAATTATTTTAATATATAATTTTATATAAAATATAAAGCTACTATTTTTTATATTGTTAGTATAATTAAAAATTATACTTAAGTTTTATATACTATATATATAAAATACTAATTATTATTTTTTTATTTATCTAAAAAAAAATAAATTTAAATTATAAAACTATATTAAGAAAAAAAATTACTAAACTTTTAAATTATAAATACTATTTAAGTATTTTTAGTATTTTAAAAATTACTTTATTATATTAATATTTATTTATATATAGTTAACTTATTTTAAATATTATTATTATAAATTTTAAAATATTATATATATTAATTTATATATTTATAAAGTATTCTTTTAAATATTTTATATATATAATATAATAGTAGATTACTAGTAAAGTAAATTTAAAAAAAAATTTAAAAAGCTTTAACTATAAGCTAAAAAACTTAATAAAGCAGATTTAACTTAAAGTTTATAGTTTTAAGCTATAAATTATAATTTTAAACATTAAAAATATTTTTTAATATATTTTTATTTTTAAAAAATTTTATAATAATAAACTTTTTAATTTAAATATTAGAAAATTAAAAAATATATAAATATAATAAAACTTTTAGTATAAAAATTTAAAAAACAAATTTTATATTAATATTTAAATTTTTAATAAGCTTTTTAAATAAAAAATAGCTATTTTTAAAAGTAGTTAATTTTTTATTTAATCAGATTAAAAGTAAATATTATAAATAATTAAGTAATTAACTTAAAATTTAGCAGTTTAGTTTTATTATATAGTTAAGCTAAAGTTAAATATTTTAGCTTAATATTACTACTATACTTATATATTTAATTTTATTAGTAAGCTTATTATAATATATTATTAAGCTTTATATTTATTTTTAATATAATATAGTTATTTATAATATTATTTTAAACTTATAGCTACTAAAATATAATTATTTAAATAAGTATAAAACTAGATTATAAATAGTATAAATTTAAGCTATATAATATAAATTAATTTATACTTTATTTTTATTAAATTTTAAAAATACTAATTATTAACTAAGGCCACCTTTTTATCTATCTATGGATTTTAGGATCAACCTAAGTATTAGGTTTGACTAAATAGTTGTTTTTACCCTTTAGTAAGTAGCTAAATACAATATTTTATATCTTATTAGCTCTTCTGTAGCTAATTTTCTTCTATTACTAACTTTTTGGTAGTTTTTTTTTAATATGGTACTGTTACTTTCCTTTAGTACTCTTTATTATAACTTATTCTAACTATATATATTTCTAGCTTTTACTATATCTCTATATCTTTGCTAGAGTTTCTAAACATTTTATATTTGCTCTACACTATTTACAAATCTTCTTAAAATTATAATTATTACACTTTGTTTAACCAACTACTATACTTTTTCTATTTATTATTTTAATCTAAAATTAACCATTGATGTACTTTGAAATGTAAGACTTTTAACAAGCTATTAAAATTTTACTAGCAACTGTTTATTATAAAATTATTATCATATAAATACTACTATCTCTCTTAGAACAATTTACTTAATTATATCTTTGATATAGCTAATTTTAGGTTAGTATTTCCTTTACTGCAATTCTACCTAATCCAAAAACTAAATTAAAAGTATAAGATCCTAGTAAATATAAGAAATGGGCAATACAAAATAAAACTAATAGTAAACTAATAAAATATAATAAGATAAAAATAAAGTAACAAGATAAAAAAATAAAATATTTATTTTAGTATATACTACTTTTTCTTATATACTAATTTGTATTTTTTTATTCTTTCTTAAACTTTTATATTAATCACAACCTAATTTCTAATTTTTTTTATTTTTTTCTAAACTTTTATATCAATTAAAACCTAACTCTTAATAATTTTTTTAGTAGTTTTATATTGACTGCACAGTTAATACTAGTTATTTTACTTATAATTTAGTTATATTTATAGCTTTTATTAAATAAGTAATTAACTACTTTTAAAAATAAATAATTTTTAAAAACATTTATATTTAAATTTTAATAAATTTATATATTTTTTAATTTTTTAATATTTAAATGTTATATATATTAAATATTATTTAAATTAGAAAATATTTTATTATAATAACTTTAAAAAAAGTATATTTATATTAAAATACTTTTTTAATACTTAAATTTATGCTTTATAGCTATAAGCTATAATTTTTAAGCTTTTACTACTTTATTAATATGATTTTTATAGCTATTTATAAGTTTTTATATTAACTTTACTATTATTTTATCAGGTATACTTAATATAATTTTATAAATTATTAGTATTTTCTGGTAAAATATAGTTTTAATAAATCTTTTTTTTAATTTTTTTTAAATATTTTTAATTAAATTAAGGTCTAAGCTATATATAAACTAGCTTAAAATTTTAAGACTAGTATTTTAAATATAATTTTAAACATTATAGTAATATAAAATGTTGTAAAGTTATATATTAAAATAGCTTAATAGTTTTTTAATTAAACTATTTAAAAAAATTTAAAATAAAACTATTAAAGTAAATTTATATAAATATTAGTATTAAAATTATTATATATCTATTAAATATAAGTTTATATATAATAAGTAATTTTTATACTTTTAAAATATAGTTTTAAAAGTTAACTTTATTACTACTAAATAAATATATACTATAATTTATTATATAGCTAAATTTATAATTTTAATTAAGTAAATTTTATAATTTTTATTTTTAATGCTATACTTATTAAATTTATATTTATTAATTTAGATAATATTATTTAAATAGTTAATATTTTTAAAAGATATACTTTTAACTTATATTAATTATTTTTAAAAACTATTTTAGTTATATATTATTTTGTAAAGCTTAAAAACTACTAATTTTATTTATACTTAAAACTTAATAAAAAGATAAAATTATAACTTTATAAATTATATAATTTTAAATATAGCTTTGAATTTTTAAAATTATATTTAAATTAAATTAATTAAGCTATATTTTAACTATTTTAAAAGTTAAAATAGTATTATAATTTTATAATCTATTTAGATTAACTATACATTAAAAATATTTGTATATATATTATAATGTTTTATTACTTAGCAACTTTATAATCATTTTAATCATTTTTTTTCAAGCTTATTTAATTATTTATTTTTTCTTTCTTTTATTTCAAATTTATATAACTAAATTATTAATCTTATTTTTAATAACTTTATACAAAATATTTTAAGCATTTAACAAAATTTCAAATAAAGAAAAATTCTTTATTTTATTATTTTTACTTAAAAACTTTACAAGTTCAACATCTCAAAACAAGTTTAGTATAGCTGCTAGTACTAATTAATAAAAAACTTTACCTTATTAAAATATAACAAATTATAATAGCTAATAGTTTAAATTTCTATAAAACTACTTTAAATTATACTAAATTACTTATAAAGCCAACTTTGCTATATTATAATAAAACATTTTTATTTGTTTTTTATTTTATTTTTATTTTTATTTTTCTATTTTATTAAAAATATAAAAGCTATTTAAAATTGCAAATACTCTTATTTTCTTTTATAAATTCTATATATTAGATTTAGTTGCTTTTTTATTATTAATTAATTTGTAATTTTTATAACTATAGTCTTTTGTAACCTAGACTATATATAAATATATATCAATTTTTTTGCTAAATCTCTGCTAATATTACTTATCAATATTGCTTATTAAGCTTTTATATTCATTACTTTTATAATTGATAATGAAGTCAATTTTACTTTATTTTTATTTACTAACTTCTTAATATAAATATTTATATTTACTATTAATTTTACATTACAGTATTTTATACTGCATAATATAAAAACTGCTACTATTATTACACTAAAAATCAGATGTTATATATATTTTATATATATACTTTTTATATTTGCTTATAATAAAAGTTAAATATTTAATAGTTTTAATTATATTACTAATTAAATAACTATTTTTTAATATATATTTATTTATAGTAATTTTTATACTATTAGCTTAATTTATATTAAAATAAGCTATATACTTCTATTTATTTTATAATTATATCTTAAAAATAATAGTTTTTTATTATTATTTAAAAATATTAATACTATATTAATATTTTATTAAAATTTTAACATATTTTTATAGTGTTATTATAGTAATATACTTTAAGAAATTATAAATAATAGATAAAAAATAAATGAATTTTGATTGCATTTCTATATAATAAATATTAAGTATAATATATTATACTTTTTTTACTTTAATACTTAATATATTTGAAATAATATATAAATTTTTTGAAATATTTATTTTTAGCTAATTTTATTAGCTTCATTTTTTTTAAAGTTTTAAATTTAAAATTAGCTATTATTAAAAGTAGCTATTATATTTATACCCTTAATCCATTTTATAAACTATGGTAAAAGTATAATTATTGTATATATTTTTAATATTATTTACAAGCTTATTATAAAAATATTTTAAAGAGTTTATTTATTTATTTTAAAATAAAGTATTATTTATAACTTAAAAATAAACTTATAATAAGTATTACTAATTATTACTATTAGCTTCAATCAGTTTAATAAGTATAATATATATTATATTTTAAATTTATAATTATAATTTTTATTTTATTTATTCTGTTTTAATTATAAATATAAATTGTAAATATAAACTAGTTTATACTTTTATATTATTTTACTTATTTTTATACTAAATTACTTTAAAAAATAGATAGTAAATTAGCTTATATTTTAACTTTATAAATATATTTTATTAATGATAAAAAAAAATTAAATGTAAATTTATTTTTTTAATATAACCATAATTATAACTTATAGATTTTATTAGCTAATTAAGTTAATTTTAATACTTTTTGATTATATTATAACTTAAGTTATACTTTAATATTTATATTTATACTTTTAATTATAAATTTACTTTATTAGTATAACTATAATAATACTTTAACTTAATAGTTAGTTATTAGAATTAATTATTACTATACTTAAAAAAATATAACTATAATTATAACTTTATAACTTATTTATAAATATATAATTATAATAAATTTATAATGATAAAAGAATATATCTATAATTATAAATACTTTTAACTATCTTATAAACTTTATATTCTATTTAAGGCTACTTTTATATAATAAAACTAATTTTTTAAACTAGAAAAAAGTTTTTTATTTAAAAATACTTTCTTATATACTTTAATAATTAGAAATATTTAAGTTTTAAATTACTTTTATTATATTAAATATTAATTTTTAGCCTTTTAATTTACTAAAAATAATAAACTAATTAATTTTTAAAAATACTAAGCTAATATTTATAATCTAAAAAGTTACTATTTTTTTTAAAAGATTAACTATATTAATTAAATTAGTTTATAATTTAAATTATATTTTACTTTATAGTTTTACCTTTTATTATAAATTTATAATAATTTATATACTAATATTTTAATAGTATAATTATAATTATATATTATATATATAAAAATTATAAAAGTTAATGCTAATTTAAATAAAGCATAAATATTTTTAAATATATTTAAGTTTTAAGTTTTCATTATTATATTAAATATTAACTTTTAGCTTTTTAATTTATTAAAGATAATAAACTAACTAATTTTAAATATACTACTAATAATATACTAACTACAATATAAATTTATTAATAATAGTAACTTTTTAAAAACTTTAACTATAATATAATTACTTACTTTTTAAAAATATACTAAAATAATAATATATAAAATATAATATAAAAAAGCTTATTTAATAAAAAAAAATATTATATTAATAAAGTAATTATATTATTATATTTTAATTAAAAGTATATTTAAAAAGTAAATCTATATTTATATATTTTTATAATTTATTTTTTATACTATAATTAATATATTATTAGTAAAATATTTAATTAGTTTTTAATTTATTAAAAATAATAAATTAAAAAGCTAAAAATATTTTTTAAATAAATTATATTATAGTTTTAAATAAGCTATATTAGCTTATTATTTTAAATTTTAATATAATAAATATTAGTTTAGTTTTTATTATAAAAAGTTGTAATTAAGGTAATAATTTTATAAAAATAAGCTTAAGTTAAATTAAAGTTTTTTTTTAAAAATAAAAATTAATATAATAATTTATTATATTAATTTATTATTATTTAAAAAAGCTTAAAATTACTTAGTTATTTATTTTTAATACTATTTTTTAACTTTACTTTTAATTTTACTTTCAATTTACTTTAATATATTATTTATATTTATTAATAAATTTAATAAACTATTTTTTAAACTTAATAGCTAATATTTATAAATTTTATTATAATAAGCTAAATATATAAGCTTTTAATTTTTATTTTTTAAGCTTTTTAAAATAATTATAAAATAAATAAATAAAAATTATTTTTATTTTTAGTATTTTAAGTAATTAAATTATTTTTATTTTTTAATAGTTTTTATATAAATATAATATTTTTTATCAATTTAAATTATTTTTTATTGTTATTTTTTTAATATTATTATTATAGTTTTAGTATTTTAGTTTTTTTAATATTATTATTATAGTTTTAATATTTTAGTTTTTTTAATAACTTTTTTAAGTATATTTTAATTATAAATTTTAGCTAATATAATAAAAAATATATAATATAAGTAATAACCCATTTTACTAAAAAATTATTTTATATTGTTAACTTTTTTTAACTATTAAGCTTTATATAATTATTATATATATTAGATTTTATATATAATTTTTTTAATTTAGTTAAATTTATTAAATACATTTTAACTTGTTAGTTTTTTTCTAATTTAAAATTAAATATTTTAATAATAAAATATTATATTTTTATTAATATTTAATACTATAAATTCTAAAGAAATTTACAAATTAGTTAATTTAAATAGCTACTTTTTAAATAGTTTTTAATTTTTAATTTTTAATTTTTAATTAATTAAATTTAAATATTAATATAATTTTATAACATTTATAAATTTATAATTTATTTAGGTTATTTATATAACTAGTTAGTATTAAAACTGTTTAACTTTTATATTTTATATTTAATTACTATAGCTTATACTAGAAATGTATAAATCTATATATTATAAATTTTACTTAATATTTAATCTATTTTTTAATAGTAATTATATTAAAACTGGCTGTATCTTTATTAATTTGGAATTAAGTTAATTTTTCTAATAATTATTATAATCAGATTAATTTATTGACTACAGTTAAATCTATATTTTACTAATTCTGATAAATTGCTACAATACATATATTTTAAACCAATAAAATTACAGTCAAAATTTTTTTAGATAATTAATAATAATAATAATAATAAATTAAAACTAGATCTTTAGCTATTGTTTTATGCTAAATGTTTTTATTTATATCCGTTTTCAAGAACTATCTTGATTTTAGCTTAACCAGTTAGGATTTGCAAAATTTTAGCCATAATAATGGAAGCTATTAAGAGACAAAGTATATAGCAATAATTAATAATAACTTCACTTTTGTTTCCAAACATTTTGGTTACTTCCAACTTAGACCATTCACCTAAACTAAATGTTGAAATCACTATAATATTGAATATTGGATGGTTTGTACTTAAAAATACTGTATTAAAAAAATAAGATATTACATGTATAAAAACACTATAGTGGCCAAGTAATGTAATATGAACAAACTTAAACATAATGCTAAAAAATTTAAGCTCAATATTTACTTAGGAGAAAAATAAAAAATAGAATCACAAGTACTTAGTTCTTGGGAGGGTTGATGTAGACCAACTTGTTAGGAGTCTTAGAGTCTATATCACCTAAGACGTCCTTGATAGATGCTTTGATAATCTTTTCCTTAAGCTCTTTAGGAGTGATAGGTTTCTCTTCTAAAGAGAGATAATAAGCTAATACACCAGCAACATGGGGACTGGCCATCGAGGTACCGGAAATAGTATTGGTGGCATGCTTAGACCCTTTCCAAGTTGAGAGAACATTAAGACCAGGAGCGAAAATGTCAGTACAGGTACCCCAGTTTGAGAACCAGGCACGTTCATCATTTATGGTGGAAGCACCTACGGTGACAGCATTCTCGGCGGAGGCTGGTGAGTACTCGCAGGCATCTGAGTCATCGTTACCGGCAGCTACAGCGAAATGAAGTCCCTTATTCACAGCACCGTTTACGGCCTCGTTAAGGAAACGAGAGTAACCACCGCCTAATGACATGTTGGCTACACTACCCTTGTGAATCTTTCCACTGGATCTAGCGGCTCTAGTTTCTTCGGCAGCAGCATTAGCAGCCCATTCAACACCTTTGACTACATCGGACATGGATCCGGAACCGTTGGAACGGAGTACTTTTACAGCCACAATTTTAGCGTGTTTAGCAACACCGTACTTCTTACCACCAATTGTACCAGCACAGTGAGTACCGTGACCGTTACCATCTTCATCGCGATCTCCCTGGGGGATAGTTTTACCCCAGGAGGCACGACCTTCAAAATCAACATGTTCGTAATTTATACCAGTATCGATTACGTAGACAGTTGTGTTTTCACCAGCGCGGTGGTCAAAAAGGTATTTGTTGTAACTGCCAAAATCGAGTGGCTTGGTGTGAGAAATACGAGCTAAACCCCAAGGAGCACCAACTTCAATGTCGATGGCGTTGACAATTGAATCCTTTTCAACGTATTCTACTTCTTCAGTCTTACGGATCATATCGATAACTTCAGGCTGAAACTTACCCGAGTAACCATCAAAAACTCCGTGGTAGACATGGTTCAATACGTTCTCAGACTTCTTACCAGAAAACGCGTTGGCTTGGGATATGATCGAGTTGAGGGCTGTAAAATGGTTCTCAATGTTGCTGTTGGCACTCGATTTCTTAAATTTAATCATATAGTGGTCCGGGATAATTTCGGTCTTTGGTGCGTGTAAAGTGGTCAATAACTCATCAGCAACCGATTCAAAGAAGTTGGTTAAGGTTTGCCCAGCTAAACCGCTGACTAGCAAGGATACGAGTACGAATCTCATTCTTGTATTTACAGGTAAGAAGTTTGTTAGATATCAATGGTATAAACTAAAATATATAATACAATAGAGTTAAATAATAATTGAGCGTAAAAATAATTTAAAAGTTGGGAGAGGGATCCTTCAACTAAGTTTATATAGCTTAAATTCCAGTGACGTCGTAATACAGCTTAGTAATATACGATTTAACATTTAAGGCTCATCTTATATTTCATCATCTAACTAACTTTAATATTACAACTGAGCTTCTCCCTAATGACCTTAAAAAGTTTAGTGAGTTAGATGACTGGGGTAAAATGCAACACATTGAATTTTTCACCAATAAAAAAGTTGTTTTTTTAATAAAATTCGTCATTCAATTTGATTTTAAACCCCCTAAATTGATTGTAGTGAGACAGCCACACTTTATAAAGGAGTAAACCATCTATTTCATTATTGATTTCGACCGCAACCACAGATATGTTGCAACTTCGAACGGTCTACCCTCCACGAATGCATTTCACTACTATAAACCCACTTAACTAAAAATTTTATAATAGGTATTCATCAGGTGATTTAGAATCGGGCTTGTTTTCAATTAACGACTCCATCTCTGTGGGGTTTCCTTATTTGAATTAATATAATATTTGATCTCACAGTACACGATTTAAAAGTCGAAACGTTGGGGAAGAATACGCTAGGAAAATATTGGCTTTTTGAAAGGAATTAAAATCTATAACGGTTCTATATCACTTATTTTACCGCTACTGATCCGGTTAACTGTATACGAGCTTTAATTTTTAAAGAATGTTCCGAAAATTGACTACTATTCCTATAGTTAAACTAAATCAATGTACAAGTTAGTGCTCTTCTGCAGTACAACTCTGGCATAAACGAGCTGATTATATTTAGAAAGATCTAAACATCGTTTAATTGGTAATTTACTATTTATGGTAGAGAGCGTTTAAAACTTGTAGCATTATGTTCAAGCTTAAATCAATATTCGAAATTAGTTTAACAAGTAGCCAACTACTTTTTTCAACTGTTTATTTCAAAAATGCCAACAAATACAGAAATAAGATACAAACAAGTAGTTTACGACGCCATTTTAGATAATAATGGTAACGCGATTAACACCCCAACCACCCATTGCTTTATAGAGCAAAGTGACGGCGAACGGTCACTGAACTTGAACAAGTTGTTTGAACCTCAGTTGTACGTGAATGATCAAACTAGAAGTCATAATCCTAATACGGGCGATCAATATAATCAATATAATGGCAATCAAGATAGTATGAGCCAAGATGCGGGTAACATGTATAATTCAAATCCCGGTCAGTACAACTTTCCACAACCGAGTATGCCGGATATTAATCAGTATAACAATTCCCAGCCATCAACTATGCCGGACGTTAACCAATATAATAATTCCCAACCATCAACTATGCCGAATGTTAGCCAATACAATAACTTTCCACAGCCTAGTATACCGGACACTAACCAGTACAACAATCATCCACAATCTAATTTGCATATGCCACAACCGGATAACAACACTTTCATTCCAATGCCGATGCCAGGTGATGTACAGTTGAATAATCCAGCACCATCTAACAATTTTGAAATTCAAAACAACGCTTCTGCTAACACTTTCAATGCAAATCCACCTGAACAATTTAGTCAAAACCAACGCGCCCAAACTGATTACCAGCCTGTACCTGAAGGTATGGGTAATATCGTACCGGTGTCCAATTTAAGTGGTAACAAAAAGGCTCTGTTAATAGGCATCAACTATTACAACACCAAATTTCGGTTGAAGGGGTGTATAAACGATGCCAACAACCTGAACAACTTTTTAACTACCAAATACCACTTTCAGCCTCAGAATATAGTTCGGTTAACTGACGATCACAACGATCCCACTCGACTTCCTACCCGCAACAACATCATCCAAGCTATGTATTGGTTAGTACAGGGTGCACAACCGGACGACTCCCTGTTCTTCCATTTTTCGGGACACGGTTCTCAAGTGGAGGATGAGGATGGAGACGAATCGGATGGCTTCGACGAAACTATTTGCCCCTTAGACTTTCAACAAGCTGGGATGATCGTAGACGATATGATGAACGATATACTGGTTAAACCTCTGCCCCAAAAATGCAGATTAACTGCTATATTCGACTGCTGCCACTCCGGTACTGCACTAGATCTACCATATATCTATTCTAGTAAAGGTGTGCTGAAATCTTTCAACCCCGGTAAAGAAGCTGTAAGTACTTTAGTCAGTTTAGGTCAGAAAAGCGCTTTAGGTGACGTGGTAGGTGCTGTACTTGCTTTAAAGGGCGGTGTCGAAAAGGTATTTAAGGATAAAAAGTTAACTGAGAAGAATAGGCAACTTAAAGGCGGGTTAGGCGACGTTATCATGTTCTCAGGCTGTAAAGACGACCAGACTTCTGCAGACGTCGCTAATGCTGATATAGGTAACACTGGAGCTATGTCAGCTGCCCTCATCCAAGCTTTAAATACTAATCCTTACGGATTTACCTACCTTGACCTCTTAGTTAAAGTTAGAGCTATACTTAAAGAGAAAAAATTCACCCAGTTACCTCAGATTTCTACTGCTAGACCAATGGATATGAACGCTGTATTTAGAATGTAAGTTTAAATTTGTGTATAATTCATCATTGTGTTTATTATAAAATTACATATAATATATGCTTTTAACTTATTTTATTTGTCTAACTAACAATTACATTTCTATTGCTGCATATTATTTAATTTATTTTTTATAATATTTATTGTTGAATTTAGCTAAGGATTAGGCCATATCACCAAGTGATGTGCTAGGAAAAGTACTAGTAAATTTAATAATCTTGTTTGATAAAATTTAGAGGTTATAGCTACAATTAGTTCGACATTAATTTTTAATTAGTTACTTGGAAGCCCACTTTTATTATTATTTATTAAAATAGTTTCTTGTTGTTAGAAGGTAGTTTTGTATCAGTTTTTATAAACAATCTATCTGTTAACTTTTCTTAAAATTTACCTGCTATTCTTTTATTATACTGCTACATATTCCTAAACTATAATAAAAGATATCAACTTCTTTTTAATTCTGTTAATGTTTTTTTTGTATGATTGTAAGCAAGTTTGTATTTTTGATAAAAATTTTTACAAAAAATTATTACATTTTTTTTAATACCTAAATACACAAATAATATAAGAAAATAATAATATATTTATTTAGAAAAGCATTTCTGATTTATATATATACTAAATTTTAAATAAATTACTAATTAAATACTTTTTACTTTTTTATTATTAATTATTTAGTTTTATTATATTTAGAAAACTGCTTTATATCAAATTAATTTTTATTATTTTACTTTTTATATTTTATTAATTTTATAGATTTGCTTTAATTATTTTAAATTAATTGGATTTTTTTTCTTTTAACTAAGAATACTATAGCTAAAATAACTAAATATAGTAAATTATAATTAAAAAATTAAAACTAAATTTTAAGTTATTATTTTAATTTAATTAATATTTTAAAGCTATAATATAATATACTATGTTATAAATTTACTAATACTTTTTATATTTAAATTATTTAATACTTTAATAGTAAATTTTATTTTTATAAAATTTAATATTTTAGATATTAAATATTAAGCTTTTTAATCTAATTATAAAAATATAAAATTAAGCTTATTTTTATTATTAGAGTATAAAAGTTATTAATTATTTTAAAAATCTTAATTTTAAAAATATTAAAATATATATATAATGTTATTAAAATTAAAATAAAAAATAAGCTAATTTTATTAAATAAAATGTTTATAATATTAGTAATATTTAAAGTTTAACCTATTTATAAAAAACTGTAAATAGAGTTTTTAGTTTTAAAAAAAGTAGTTTGTAGTTTTAAATAGTAATTTATTACTTTAAAAGTAAAAATTATAAAATATAAAATTAAAAATTCTAATTATTAAAACTATAATAAACTTAATATATATATATAATAGTTATATAAATTAAAATTAAAATAAAAAAGTTTAATAAATAGTGTAAAAAAATATATATCTATTATATTAGCTAATTTTAATATTAATTAAATAATTTTTATTTTATTTTATTTATATTTTATTTTATTTATATTTTATTTTATTTATATTTTATTTATATTTTATTTTATTTATATTTTATTTTATTAATATTTTTTATAATATTACTTACTTATTAAATATATATTCTTGTTT